>QJPP01000827.1:600000-760572 GCA_003996215.1 Jaltomata sinuosa | reverse complement strand
TCCATGAAGCAAGCAAAATTTACCCTCTCATCCAACCTTTCTTCCTCATCCCTCGAAGCTATTCTCTCCCCTTCACCTTTATCCCCCTCTCCCTCACTTCTTTCATCATGCTCATCTTCCTCATCGGTTTTATACCCATCACAAAAAGCAACAGTTGTCCTTCTATTAGGACACTCACTAGCAATATGTCCCCTCCCTTGACATCGAAAGCATTGGATGGTAGAGGGTCGAGCAAAGTTGAGTTTTTCAAAGTTACCTCCTTTTGGCTTGTCATTCTCTTTGGCTTTGTAATCAACCTTGACTTGAGTGTCTTGACCACTACCTTTAGATGATTCTCGAGGAGTTGGGGTCTTCCACTTATCATTGTTTTTACTCCATGAGAAAGTTGGAAAACTCTTGGCCTTGTATGTCTTCTTATCTTTCAAATCCATTTCGACCTTAGAGGCATCATGAAAAGTTGCTATAAGATTCTCATAGTGTTTAAGTCTCAAAGGCTTCAAGATATTGGGCCTCAAGTTTGCCATGAATTATATCACCGTGTATTGCATATGCTCCTCAAGCTTGGACTTCATTCTCAAGTTCTCAAATTCATCATAGTATTCTTCAACACTCTTGGTACCTTGCCTAAGCATGTACACCTTCTTGAGAGCTTCTTGGTAGTAATCCGGAGTCAAGTACCTATACTTCTTAGACCAACCAACTCTTGCCAAGTGGGAAACTCATAGATATGACGACTCTCTCCTTCCCTCCTCTTGGATTCCCACCATGTGGAAGCATATCCCTCGAATTGAGTGAGGGCATACTTCGCCTTCAATGATTCCGAGATGTTATTAGTAAGGAAAATCCATTCTCTTTGTAGTTGCCATTCAAGAAATTCATCCAGGTCACTACTTCCCTTGAACTTTGGAAGTGTAACCTTGATTGTGTTCAATTCCCTATCTTTATCATTCTGTTCTCCATACCTAGCTCCTACATTCCCCATCCTATCTCCTCTATTCCCATAGCATTGACCTCCTATTCCTTAGTCCCACCCCAAGTTCCGAGGCTGGACCCCTTCCCTTGGCCCTTCATAGCCATCTCTACCCCCATGCTCCCAAAACTCATCATTGTTGTGATCTTCATTCATGTCGTCATAGAGAGGATTTTGAAATTGGTGGTTTGGGTAGGGTGTTTGTGTGGTGTTTCGTAGAGGTAATATGTAGGAATCATGTAAGGATGTATTTGATGGATTTCAGAGTGGAGTTTGGTATAGAACTTGGTTTGCCACAAAAGGACGGTTCTCTTGTGGAGGCGATAGGGTTGTGGATGTGGATGTGGATGTGGTGTTGGTTGCCTTGGGTAGTTTGGAGGGTTGTTTTTTTGGAAGGTGGGTTGTTGGAAGTTTCGGGTTCGATTTTGTGGAGGGTAACATAGTTGGTGAGCCTGCCCCGGAGTAATGGTGGTGGTTTGCACCATGCTCGCCTTGCCTCCTCATTTTCGACTTTGAGTGTCTTCGCTCTATTCTTATTTTCCACCCGTACCAACCTTTCCTCCATACCTCCTAACTTCCCATTCATTTCCGCCATTTGTTTGGAGAGATGTGTAAGAACCTCCATGAGGTTCTCCGAGCTCTCCCCAATTGGACTTACACCGTGGTGGGACATGGTACCTACGAAACTCAACAAGCAAGGTTAGTAGTAAAAGGCTCACATCCATCGTATGTAACTCTCAACTCACCTCCTATGGCGTCGTCTCAAAATTGGTAGTGAACTAGCTCCGCTCAATCAACTCAAGGTCACCTATCCTTTGTGGAGGAGTGGATTCTTGTGACTCTTGAAAGAAGGACAACTTGAAATACTCTAAACGGACTTGAATCAAGGAATTAATCAACGAAACAAGACAAGAAAAGAAGAAGGAAGAAGCACGAAAGAATTCGGACTCAAGAATTAAGTAACAAAAGTAGGAGAAACCACTTGTTGTTGCTTAATTTGGAGAATCAAAGAGATGATTTGATGTTTAAAAACTAGTTAACAAGTAATTAAAGTTGTTAATTAGTTGTTAAATAGTTGAGAAATCTAAGAAAAATGAGTGTAGAAGAAGAAGTTTGAAGTTCCAACACTTAGAAAAAAATTGGGGTCTTAAAAGTTCCAACACTTAGAAAAATTTTGGGGTCCCAAAATTTGAGACCCCTAAAAAAACTAAGTATGAAAACCTGCAGAAAAAGCCCTCTGAAGTTGGTCTCACGCGCCTGGGTGAAACTGGGCGTGGAATTTTTTTTTTTTTTTAATTCCACTTGTGGACCCAACAAACATCTTTGACCACTTTGACTTGAAAAAAAATTGGATCAAATGTACCTTTTGGCTTCTTCTTCTTCAAGATGTTCTTGATGAATATCAAAAACACCTAGAACACCAAGAACACACACTAAACACCAACACCTTCAAATGAGCTCGGAATTGGCTCAAATTTTAGGATTAGCTTCCCCTTAACGTAGGGAACAAACCCCAATGGTTTTTAAGCTCCAATTCCTCCTCAATCAATAGACCCACTTTCAAAGTTTGTAAAGTTTCAAAAGCTCAAAACCCTTTAATGGCAACTTCACTTCTACAACTCCAAATCGCATGAAATTTGAAATCTAGACTCAAAAAACACTAGGGAACAAGAATCTAGTGTCAAAAACAAGAAATCAAACAAGAAAATTTTCGGATTTATTTTTTTTTTTTATTTTTTTTTTTTGGATTTTGAAGATATCAAATTCCCAAGACTTAGATTTGTGGAAACAAACCTAAACCTGGCTCTGATACCAAATGATAACGGAAATACAACAAACAAGAAGAAACGAAGGAAAAGATATGAGAATTAATAACTCGGAATTGAAATTATGGGCAACAAGGGGCTAAAACCCTCACCTCCCAATTGATTCCAACAACTAGATACTAATTCAACTCAACTAATGAAGGAAACCTAAATGAAATCCACAAGTGGGAGACCTTCGATTAATTAAGTAGAAAAGTTAAACTAACAATCAAGAGAGTCACCCTAATCACTCACTAATTCCTTAAGGGAATTACACTAAGCCTTACACTAGCAACTACAAGTTTTAGAGTATCAATCTTCAATATGCAAAAAACTAGTCTTCCAAAATGAAGAAAAGCTACTACTTATACTAGGGAATAAGAAGACACTAGCTATTACAGTTTTGCCCTTAATGAAGTAAGGGCCTTGTTTGGTTGCCTTCTTTTGGGAATTCTTGAATTCCTCCTTCCACCTCACTTTAATAGACCACCCACACATTGTATGCTTTCCTTTGGGATTCTTCAAGCTTCTCCAATGCTTTCCTTTTCATGAACATTGCTTGAAGGTCTTGGAGCTCTTTAGCTTGACTACATGTGAAAGGCCTTGAAGGATAAGTGTCATCCAAGATAGTACCATCCATGCTTTCCAATCTAGTATCACATACACCCCAAACTTAGGCCTTTGCCTATGTTATCATTTCAATTCCCTCCCAAACTTAGGCTATTAGCCTATATTTCACTTTCTAGACATTAGGGAGTATAGGTGCAAGAATAGAGGGTCCAAAAAGGGTTAAGGTGTCTAACAAGGTTCTAAAGAAAGGTTACAAGCTCAAAGGGACTTGCTAGGGTCAATGTCAAGGAAAGTTAATTTGGGTAAAGTGGATATTTAAAAAGGGCCTAAGGTCATCTTCCAAGCTTAGTGACATGTAGAATTTTGCCTTGAGGCATATTCGGGGCAAGTTCTAGACAACACATATACACAAGAGTGAATTATAACCTTACCACATAGGGAATAACAACACAAGAATTTTACAATTAGTCTCAAAATCAATTGGGACAAATGACTTTTGACAAGCTATTCTGAGTTCTTTTACCCACTCATTTGTGAATCGATCAAGCCAAATGGAGAATGTGCAAGTCATGAAAAGAGAATGCTTTAGCAAAAATTATTTTCCCTTATTTACTTCATTTTGCAAAATTTCTTGCCAAGAAAATTTTTGGTGGGCCCATTTTGAGACAAGAAAAACATGGACTCAATTTAACACTAAGACTTGGAATTTTTCCTTAAGAAAGTCTCCTCTCAATCTATTATAGGGAAATACCAACCTAGTTCAACACAATAAATAAACAAAAGAAAATAATTGCTCCTTGGGAAAGAACCGTGGTATGAAGAAAACCCTTGTTGTTTATTTGACTATCCTACTATTAACAAGGCAAAGGTGAGTAAAGAGCTCTTAGATCAACGAAAAATAAGCCTTGGCGTACGCACTAAGCGCATTTGCAAGGCATGGGTAGTGAAATAATTATACGTGTAGGACTAACCCGGCGATATCGCAACTCGAATAATCAATAAGATAAGCCCAGAAAGGACACAATTTAAGCTTTTAAGAAGAGTAAAAGGTTCAGCAAGGGCAATAACATAATCATCCAAACTATGCTCGACCAGGGACAAATTGTCTAGCAAGAAAAAAATGAAGGCCCGACAAGGGCAATAAAAAGCAATATCTTAAATCTCAACAAGGGCAACCAACAATATCATAAAAATAAATGCACAACCTCCCCCACTTAAAATAAAGCATTTCCCTTAATGCTTAAGCTCAAAGTATGTAAGGGAAAGGTGCAAATACTCCTTGTACTGGCTAATTCTTCTCTTTCTCCTCTTGTGCTGCTGGCTCTGAGCTGGTACTTGCTCCTCCTCGATGAGGTGTGCAGTGTGCTGGGACTCGAAAATCACCTACTGGATTACTGTGTCCCGAGAATCATCAAGCTCCTCATCATCTCCACCCAAGGAAACAAACAAATCATCCATGGGGCCAGAAGTGGGATAGAGTGCAACCATGGAAGCCTCAAAAGCACTCAAATCAGCATCACCCATCGGTACCTTCCCCTTATCCTTGTCGACATCTTTCCAAATATCTACCATAACATGTTAAACAACGTCCACCCTTTTGCACAAGTTGGCCACACTGTTCACTATATCTTTCATAGCATTCTTTATAGCCCTCTGAATCATGCCGGGCAGCCTCTCAGCCAGGGTGGTCAACTGATTATTATGAGAGAAGGTCATGTCAACCAGCTTTTGAAAGCCCATTAAGGTGGAGGTTAATGATGATGGGGAAGGTCCAGAAGGAGCAGCATCTATAGGATTTCCCAACTCTACAGGATTAGGTGCACCTGAGACTGATCGAGAAGGAGAGGAAGTAGTGGGCTCAATATTGGTGTCCTCAGTCTACACACCGATAAAATTTTTCATCTTGTGTTTCTTCATCCTATGATCATCAACATCCGTCTTCTTCTCAAGGTCAATCACACTAGTGGCAGGGGTAGAGCATCAAAGGGAAAATACTGGATACCAGCCTTAGCATATAATTTACTGATAAGCACAAGGAAGGGGAATGAGTCACCAGATCGACGTGCCTTCCTCTTAAATACCACCGCTGTGATCTCACCAAAATTCACATGTGCCCCTGACATGATGGAGGCTACTAGAATGGATCCCTTCTGTGTAATCTTCTGATCATTTTTAGAAGGTAAGAAGCATGAGTGAATGAAGTCATACCATAGGCATGCCTCAAAATGAACACTCTGGTATGGAATGACCCTCCCATAGTTACCTAGAAAGGAGTCCCAGGAGAAATGATAGTAGCAACTCAGCCAAGTGTTTTTTCCTTTAGGAGAACCTTAGCCCAATATTCTGGTGGAGGCTCAATCAGGTTAGCCCAGTAGATGGCGTTGGTAGCAGCTGGTGTAATGTAAACTTCTTTACCCTGGACTATCACTGAGTCGAAGCAAGGGTAATCATCAACATTACCCGTGTAGTTTATTGAGTCTTGCTTAGCCTAGTAGGAGGCATAGAATTCATGGACCACCTCAGCGTGATAACCTTCAGGCACATCTACGAATGGGAACCATTGGCGTGTAGTGAATTGGTGGTGGATGTTAGGCAAATCAACGTTAACCGCTGCAAGGTTAAAGTTTCACTCTGGGGTAAAGGTCCTAGCCTTGTCCTTATTGTAGAGGGCTTTCATGCCCTCTACCCCAAAGCGAATCCTCTCCTCCCAAGTAATTTGCACAGGAGGAGGTGCTGGTGCAGTAGCGTGGGCTTTCTTCTTTCCTTTGGACTTGGAAGTGGAGGTAGGAGGAGCTGGGAGCCTTGTTATGCTGCGACCTGAATTACCCCTACCAGAAAACATTTTCTGCACAAAGAGATTGTGAGTACTCAAAATAAATAGCAAACTCTTTTTGTATTTTTGGAATAATGAAAGAAGAAAATGCTACAAGAAGTTAATGAACTAAAATGAATTTGAATGCATAGGAAGAGAAAAAGACACCAAGTAACTGCTGGCATGTGTGAGTCACATGAGAAATGCACGTGAAGAACTGCACGTTGCATGTGGCTACGCCCATGCTGGCAAAAACTTGGGTAACAACACATGAAAGGTGCGAAGGCATGTGCAAAATACATCAGCCAGATTCTGCGTCTCATGTGCCTTCGCCCTTTCAAGCAGTACACTGGCACACTTAGCACTGACTTGCGATGCCTTGTGCATTTTGCAGGTGAAGATCTATGTGTCACATGCAAAATGCACATAAAAACAGTAGGAATTTTTCAAATCCTCGTTTTCATGTGTGTTGCATATGTGACTCGCAGAGCAATACTTGTGGAATGCACGTGCAAACAAGGCGTAGGAACACAAAATCTAACAAAGCTCAAGCATTACCAGCACTATTTTTGAACTATTACCAAGTTATTCGGGTACTCAGACTTCCCCAAAAAACTTCAACCATTAACAAGACCCACACATTACGAAAGATTTGCTTAACAACTTCCCTTAAGAAGGACGTTACCCCATCTATCATTGGGAACATTAAGTATTTATGAAAATCAATCAAAAACATTCAACACAACCAAAGTTCACTCCCCTTAATCAAAGCACTTATCAAACAATAATAATCAATTGAAATAACACAAGGGCACAATGGTATAAACAATTTCAACCCATATAACACTATTCAACCAAAATCTTGTGAAGATGATGATTAGCCCTTAAGAATGACATCACCCAATCTATCATTGGGCAAAACTATGCATCAGCTCAAGTGGGTTACTAAGACTTCACCCAAAAACACAAAATTACAGGCTAAAAATTAACACAAGTTGCATGCATCAATGTAAAATCAAGATTTACCAAGTTTTTCTCAAGTAAAATCGATAATAAGCCCCAAAATTGGGGTCCCAAAAATTAGATCTCACCCAAAATTAATATGGAGGATTAAACTAGCATGCTTCACAAATAATATTCCTAATCTGCTTAAAAACATGAATTTAACATTGGAAAACTTACCACAAGCGAAGATGAGGGAGTAAAAAAACAAAAAAACATGAAGCTTTTATGTCAAACAATAGAGACCCAACTTTTTCACCAAAAAAGTGTAGTGGGGTGGTGGTTTAGCAGCGGTGATGGAGTAGTGTTGAGGGAAAAGGAGATTTTGAGGAACGTTTGGAAGATTTAGGGAGTATTGGTGGAGAGTAATAGAGGTTTTTGTGA
Organism: Jaltomata sinuosa; assembly: GCA_003996215.1. Lineage (NCBI taxonomy): Eukaryota > Viridiplantae > Streptophyta > Magnoliopsida > Solanales > Solanaceae > Jaltomata > Jaltomata sinuosa. Next base: position 753,029 of record QJPP01000827.1, on the reverse strand, counting down.
GAGTTGTGGTAGAAAAAGGAAGAAGGTGACGGTTTAAAAGGGAGAAGGAGGTGGAGAAGATGCATCTGGGTCGGGTCAGTCAATGGGTAGGCCAACAATATTTTTAAACTTACCTGCACATACATTGCGATGTGTGATTTGCACATGACAATGTGTCTCGCACATGTAACTTTGCATATGAAATTTTTGAGCCTAAATTTAGCCAGTTCTCTATTTTGGCATGTGACAGAAGGGGCGACACACACATTAGAGGGTGCGATTCACATTCTTGGTCGCATATGCCTTCAGCTTTCTATTTTTCTTAGCAGTACACTATTTCTCAAGGGCGACGCCACCTACAGTATCAGAATGAGGCATGCAAACTGCATGGCCCATCGTCATGCCCTCTGAGATTTTTTTTCTACTTAGCCATTTTTCAATCTCCATGCATTCCTAAAACACACTAAAAACAAAAAAAGGTAAAAGAAATCAACTAAAAACACTTGGGTTACCTCCCAAGAAGCACTTGGTATTACATCGCAGCTCGATGATAGTACCTCAACTCTCAATCATCTCCTGGTAGCATGACAATACGATTGACACAACCCCATCCAAAGCAATGGAAGTACTTCTTAAAAATCCTCATCACCTTCTCTTGTTGCCATGTTGACAACATCAAATATATGGGCATTTAAAGGATGTCATTTGGTTTCATGTGCATGTTTACCACATATGGTAGCTTAGGCAGGAGAAACCCCTAGAGATTCTTCTTTTCTTGAACATTCAAGACCACAAGTTGATCATTGAGTGGTGTATCCTTAATCTCAACTTCTCAATGGAATTCAACCATCTCGTCCTCGGTAGCAATCACGGACACAACTCTATACTCATTCGGTGGTTTGGTGGGTTAACACACGTTGAATGTGACTTCTTTGCTCCCCACTTAGAATTCTAGTTCCCCTAGATCCACATCAACAAGGGACTTTTCGGTGGCCAAAAGTGGATGCCCCAAAATGATAGGCACCTCAAGATCAACATCGCAATCCAAGACCATAAAATCAGTCGGCAAGATAAACCTGTCTACCTTCACCAACACATCAAATAGTATTTCCATTGGATGCTTTATTGTATGGTCAGCCATTAGTAGCCTCATCAGTATGGGTTTAGGAGGACCTAGACCTAACTTTTTGAAAATCACAAGAGGCATTAAGTTGATGCTTGCCCGGAGGTCACAAAGGCTTTTCTGAAAAAGAACACCCCAATGGTACAAAGGATGGTTAAAGCTCCTGGATCCTCCCATTTAGGAGCTATATTACTTCTCATGATAGCACTACAACTATGGTACACTTCAACCATCCCACATTAATCACCCATTTCCTCTTTAACAACTTTTTCATAAACTTAGCATAACCCGACATTTGCATACGAATGTCAACCAAAGGAATATTGATGGATAGTTTGCTAAACATGTCTACAAACTTTTTGAATTGATTATCTTCCGTTTTATTGATTAACCTCTGAGGATATGGAGGAGGGATTTTAGGCAATAGCCTTGTCATACTAAGGGGTTTCTCTTCGATCTCAATGGCAATTTAAAGAGGAGATTTGGTCTTATCCTTTTCCTCATGCGGGCTACCATCATTTTCAACCACATTAGGCACACTAAGCGTCACCTCAACATCCGGGCTTTCATCACTCTTTTTATCAATCACGACTTCCTCTTTTATCTTGTCATCTTGCTCTCTAACAACTTCTATTGTTGGTTTCCTCACAACACTAAGAATTCTTTTACTTCAAGTCACAATTGTCATCATATGACCATCATTTTTTGGATTCACAAGAGTATCATTTGGAAGAGTACCTTTCAAATGTGGGTTTATTTGAGAAGAGAGATGGTTTATCTGAGCCTCTAAGTGCTTGATTGATGTCGACTGTGAACTCACCATTTGATGAAGAGTGGATACCTCACTTTTTAAGTCTTTCACCCTGCTATCCATAAATTCAACTTTTTTCAACATTTGAGATAACATATCTTCAAACTTGGAATGTACGGGGTTACTCACACTTGGCTGATATGGAGAAACATCAGCTTTTGGTGGAGGCAAATAGGGATTAGCACTTTGGTGATTGTAACAATCACCGTCTCTCTCACATTTTTGCCATTGAACTTCATGGTCTCTACCCTACTCTCTATCCCTCCACTGAGTGCCCTTTGTCTCAGTTCTAACCTTGATTCTCGTCTCTCGGATGCCAAGGACCTTGGTTGGTACCTTGATATCTAGGTTGAGAACCCGCCGCTAGAAAACAAAGATCCTCATCTCTTGATGTATGAGTACCAACTCTATCATGATCTGTTTAACCATAAGTAACCACAACATTGCCACTTTTGATCCCGGTTCCCATCATATGTTTGGATAACAAGTCAATTTGAGTCATCATTTTGGCCATGGTCTCATCTCTTTTCTCCTTCTTTCTCCTTATCTCACTAGTCATAATGGAAGAAGTAACACCCGGTGAGACATCATCTTCTCTAGTATGCCATGCCCTATTGGTTTTTTTCATTCAATCTAAGAGAGCCACAACGAGACCATATTTTGGTCCATAAGTGTTCCACCTACGATGTTATTCGCCACTGATTTGTTCATAGAATCTAGAGCTTGATAGAAGCTTTGAAGGAGAACATTCTCTGGCAAACCATGGTTTGGAAATAACAATAGCTTCTTCTTGAACCTCAGCCATGCTTCATCTAATGGCTTATTCGGTAGTTGTCAGAAATTGGTGATATCATCCCTCAGCTGCATCATCTGAGAAGGTGGGAAAAATCTCACCAAAAAGGCTTTTATTAGTCCATTCCATGTTGTAATAGATCCCTCTAGGAGCTCCACAAGCCATGTTGTTACTTCCCCTATAAGGGAGAATGGGAACAATTAGAGTCAGATCGAATCTTGAGATATATTATTTCAACAAAGTTTTGCATATGTCGGTTGGCATCTTCGCGAGTCAGCCCTCCAAAGAGTCCTTTTATTTATATCATATGAAGCATCATGCTTATCACGTGGAACACAATATTTCTATTGGTTGGGGGTAGGAGAACTGCACCCACAAAACCATAGACCACGGGTCCATCTTCCACATCCATAAATCTATCAACACTCTCTTGATCACCCACTTGGCTCATGGGTAACCTATTTGAAATAACATAAACAATAAAAAAAAAGTAACAGAGAACAAAAAAGAACTAAACGACAATCAAATGGCAAATCAAGAATCATTCCCTGACAGCGGTGCTATTTTTGATAACGTTCAAAAACACTCTCCCGAAGGAAGTGGTAACGATCATCATGCAAAATAATAAATAACCCAATAGATGTTGGGGTCATATCCACGGAGAATGGGATGATGAATTGCCAATAAATTGTCAAATAACAATCACTAGAGTGAGTAAGTGTTCAAACAAACAAAAGTAAAATTTGGAAAAATGGTTTGGAAGTTAATGAATCACAATTTCAACATGAAAATAACGTAAACATGATTTGATGATCAAGAGAAGGAAGACTAGGGGTATGCTTGTGATGGGATTCTATAATGGGCTAGGGAATTGATTAATCATGCAAACTTTTGATCAAAGGTATGAGTAGCTTGGTTCGAATTATATTTGGTAGTCTTTCAACCCTCTAAATATATGTACCATGGTCTTTTCTCAAGCACCATAGCTTTACCTTAAACCAACCAATTAATACTTGGGTGAATCACACTATTTCTAGATTTGATTCTTAGAAGGGAATTTCCTTCAATCAAGCTATTTTTAGCCTTAATCTATGGTAGAAATCCCAAATCTCCACTATTGAATTCTTATCCAATTTATGAACTCCTCTTTCAAGCAAGTACAAAATTAGTAAACTCAATCAATGTTTACAACCATTAATTTTATAACTAAACCATGAAGAATTCAATAGACCCATACTAAATAATCAATTATAAGCACAATTAATCAATACCCATATCCAAATTCAAATACCCATTATGCACATACCCCTATAATAGGATTTAGCTGCTCATATTAAAGGAAAAAGAGAATATACCAAATGGGTTTCCTCAAATTCCATTCATATTATAAGCTAAGTTCCAATTCCAAGCTCAAATTCCTTACAAATAGCATTTTTCAATGAGGAAAAAGAAAAGAGAAAGTGTACTCTCAATGCTCCTCCTTGGGGAAAGTAAAAGTTGAATTGTATCTCAGGTACACACCCCCAAAAAGGTTTTAGAACCTTCCCAAATACATCATATGTACTTGGACAAAAATGCCTTTGGGGCTTGTGCGATTGACATGTGACGACACCTATGATCGCACCTTAAGTTTTGTGAATCACAGATGCCTTTATCTTCAAGCAGTGATATCCAACAACTTGTGCGATTCAGGTGCAAAAGGGAGGGAGATCACCCATCACATTGTGCGGCTCCCATATAGGTAACTGCTCTAGCAGTTTTTGATCTTCCATGTGCGATGGCACTTGCAAAATGCAGGTACCTCTTTGTGGCTTGCACGATATCGCGTATCTCCTCACAGATTCTTCCCCTTTCTGATCACCTTCATGCTTCAACTTCATTTTAAGCTCTTTGGGTTTAATTCCTTTGATTTATTCATTTGACAAAGAGTACCTGCATTTACATCAATAAAGGCAATAAGTACCTCTAATTCTCATCAAAACATGGAAATGATTCATGAATCACAACTTAATAAGTTGGTAGATTACCAACTTATTAGAGGTCCCGTGGCAAAATCAAAGTCTTGAAGGGACTTCAATTCTTAATTGATTTTCTATGGCTCTTTTTTGTTTATCCTTAACTTCTTATCATTTAATCATTGAAAACATTTCCTGACATGGCTTCTTCTTATTGGTACTACTTTTATCATGGATGGAAGTGAAAATGTACTCTATGATAGGTTTTTCAGTGACCAATGCAAGCAATGGTTCATGGAGAAAAAGGTCAAGGGCCTCATTCATGTGCGGGCCTTCAACATGGAGGGTGTGGTGGAGAAGGCGTTGGAGTTATTTGCGCAGTTACAAGAGATATGGTGGATGTCATTGGTGGAGGCACCTTGTAGCTGTAATGACAACTAGGTGAGGGAGTTCTATGCCATGCTCCCTAGAATCAACTGGACTAAACCAAACCCAATAATCTATATTTGGGGTAAAAACATCATGGTTGTAGCGGAGGCAATCAATGAAGCTTTGGGGTTGCCTAATCCCTGAAGGATGAGTTCAAGGCAAAAGATGTTAATAACAATGGGAAGTGGTTAGTAGATACTCTAGTGAGGAAGGACAAGAAGAGTTAGACCACTTGGGTCAATACCCGAACAATAATTAAGAGCACCCATTTCACTCTCGATGCTCGGAGGTGGCTGAACTTGGTTGCTTAAAGGATTCGCCCTTCCAGCAATGTTAGTGATGTTACCTACCATTGAGATTTAGTAGTGTCTTTCACACTAGACAGAGTGTCGATGAATGTGGGGGCACATGTTGTGGAAGAGTGGAGGTACTTTGCTCTGAAGAGTAGGGCGAGTTTTCCATTCTCCTCTTTGATTACTACTCTGTGTGCACGGGCAAAGGTGCCTAAGGAGTTAACATATCATTTATTTGAGTGTGATGTGGCCTTTGATCCACTGAGGGTGAAGGATGCACATGGTCATAATAAAAAGAGAAAGGTTAGGTCGAAGGGATAGCACAGTGATGGCCAGGGGTGTGGCAAGGATGTGTCTAGCCCTTTATAGCCTGTGGGCCTTCTTCCACATATGGAGAAGGACATAGCCACTATGAGAGAGCTCCTGAGAGGCTTGCCCGTGCCTATTCGAGAGTCTGCTTCATCGAGTGTTTCTTTTGGTAGTACAAATGTTCTTCAGGGCACCTTTAAGTCCCTGTTCCAAGCTCATGTCGAGCTCTAGGGGGACTTGGATGCGGAGAAGAAGAAGAGGCATTTACGGGACTTGTTGTTAGTCCAAGTGTGAAATAGGGTCAAGACCTTCCTAAAGACCCTAGCTCCATGTGAGAAGATCCCCTAAGCAACCATGGAGAATGCCTAGGAGTTTTCCTTCCTGAGTGGGATGGACAATGAAGATTCTGTCAACTCTGGCATCGACAACAATGGAGTAACCATTTAGGCAGCGGCCCAGTGCATCTCCCTTCTCTCATTCTCTATTTTTAGATGTGGTGATTATTTTCCCTTATAGGGCTTATTTTAGACAATCTTTATTTCAGTAGGATAATTTTCATTATTTTTTATTTTTACGAGTGCCCATTTGATGGCACTCAGAAGACAATGGTCTTGTTTTTGGCTGGTATGTTCTATGTTATAGTCATTTTTGTACAATTACATATCTTTTATCATATTGCGCATATGGAGTCCCCAAAATAGGGGATTGAACTCTGTATTCTAGTTTACTCCCGTCCATTGCAGCAGACGATCTTCTGATATAATGAAATTTTATGGCAATGACTAATTCACTATGACGGTCATTCAGATTTAGTGGAGATCCACTGTAGTGAAGGAAATCTTGTTATAGAGAATGAACCTCCACACTTAGAACATGTGCACTACAATAGCCACTTCTTCGCAGAAGTAGGACCACTGGCATGAGGATTCCCTTCGCTGCAGCAAAGCCCGTCGAGCAGAATGATATAGTACTAGAACTTTCACTTTATTAATAGGCATAGTCCTTGTTCACTATCATTTCATCATACACTAATTCACTACTATCTTATCACACAACAATTTACTATTATTTCAGCGCACATTTATCCCATCAAGCATACTAACATAACTTCTATTGTCAGATACCAATTGGAATCTCAGATACCAATTGGAATCCCAGATACCAATTGAACTCATTGACATATAAATTTGAATCAACTAGATACCAATTGAACTCATCAAGATACAAATATGAATCAAACAGATACCAATTGGACTCAACTCGGGTAAACGATAAACTGAGATAGAATGATAGGATTAAAGAAAGGGAAAGACTTCCTAGATGCCTCATAGTTTCCCAAGGATTTGATGTGAACATCTACACACTAATCTTCAAGACTCTACTTGACATTGCTTTTGTACTTGTAAGACTGGTAACCTAGAGCTCTGATACCATCTGTCATAACCCAAATTACAAGATTGAGCGGGCCCCTACTTGATTCTAACTCGATAGGAGAACCCCTTACCTTCCTTCCTTTTTAAAAAAAAGGTAAATCCTTAAGAGAACATGTTCATAATAACCAATTGAATTGAAAACTTGAAATCACATTTATTTCCTTCAAAACCATGCAATCTTTATTTTAATAAAACATTTCCCAAGGATCTAGTCTAGACATATACAAGAGCGTCTAATACAGAGTAATGACAAGGAAAATAAAAGACACAACTTCTGGATGAGAGAAAGATATGCAGAAGTTGATAATAACTACTTATCACTTCAGCTAAAAACTCCAATCAACCTACAACACACCTACATCCTAAAAGAGTGTAGCAAGAGTAGTATCAGTACACCATATGTACTGGTAGATATCATCGGTCAACTAAGATTATTTCATGTAACATAATATAAAATCAACAAAATAAATAGATATCGTCATGCCAAAACTTCACACTATAACCTCATACAACTTATTCATTTCTTATCATAATTCCTCAATACTTTTATAGAAGCTTAGAATTACTCTTCTTGTTATGAAAAGAGTTTCTAGTTATGATCCCTAGACATTCCCTTCTAAACTTGGGATAGTTTCTAGGACCATTAGCATAATTACTAGCACCTAGTACCATCATACTTGCATGCACACAACCATTACCATTTACTAGTAAGACACCACCCCTAACCACAGTCAACCCAACAACAACACATAAACACTTAACCTTAAAATCAAGTAACATAGAAAATCAATGTAGTCCATACACCTAGGTACACAAACACAAATTCAAATATATCAATATCAATCAACACCGAACATATAGGTCACCCAAGAACAAACATAATATGTCATCACCATTTTTCAATTATAAGGTAGTCATATCACAATCATTGAATTATATCCAAACTGATATACAATTATATAGCCTCTATATCTCATCAGTATCACTTTGTACCATACCTAAACTCATGACTATCACTTATCTGTATACACATGCTAAATAGAATTTAATCTTGTTGAACTAGTCATGACCTACAGGGGACCCTAGGTGTCCATGTAACATATGGGTGTGGTACTCATTCTATCACATAACTGCTTGTCCATAAGCTCACATCGAACTTGATACATTAATTATCAAAATAGTGTATATATTTTCAATCCTTATTAACACATCTTAGTATGTTCTCTGCTCAGTTATCTCTCGCGATAATAATAATAAGTACATAATGAATATCACAAGTTGAAATGACCCTTCCGGTCATTCATGCATTTATGCATTTTTTGTACTGTTAGAGCTTGCCTGTAGTGGTCCTAAGTCATTTATAGTTTGCTGGGACTGGTGGTACAGTGCCCTGACTATTCGTTTGGTATTTATGACCGTTTACCTATTTTAGAGCTTAACTTAGAATATGATTGACTTCAATCAACATTCTTGGTAAACATGCTCAAAATCAAATTCTGATAATTTTGTTAGCTCCGAAGCATGGATTTTGGTCTAGGTAGACCCTTGACTGGGGTCTGGAAGTTTTGGTTTTGTTCTGTCTTGCGTTTTGTGTTTTCTAGGCAGTTAAACGTAGAAGTTTGACTTTGGTCAACATTCAGAGAAGACAACCTTGGATGGAAATTCTATCATTGATGTTAGTTCCAAAATGTCAACTTTGGGCTGGAGGGATCTATGGTTTGGGTCCTGAGGCTTCCAGACTCATTTTGGGGTATTGAGTTTTGTTTTGGTTTAAGGTTGGTTTTTGGGAATTGGGCCCACTTTTTATTAAACTGACCTCTGTTAGGTTTTTCCTTCAGTTTTGTTGAGTCTAGAATGCTACTTTTGGTGTAGTAGCATAGTTTGTTTACTCACATGAGGTCCTGAATGAGTCTTGTGGGCCCATCCGGAGACTTTTCCCCTAATATTTTTGCTGGTTGCTGTTGCAGGTGCAGGTCTATGGCCTTAGTCATGACTATAAAGGAAGCCATCATGATTGTGATGGTCTGCCTCATTGTTCATTATGACCAAGAGGGTCCTTCACATAATAACGATGAAGGGCCTGTGGACCCAGCCTCCTTTGCTCTATGCGATCGTGAGATCCCTCCTTACGACCGTGATGAAGTATTTACCTTCTTATTCTTCGTGACTGTGTGGCTAGTCCTTGCGATTAAGATGGTCTAGCCAATGTGGTCCTCACGACTACATGGGGTCCTTTCATGATCGCGAAAAAAGACCCCTGGCAGTATATAAACTCCCTTCCTCATTTTTAACACTTCAAATATGTAATTCTCCATTGATATCAGCTCCAAGCTCCTCTTTTCTCCATATTACCTCAATTCATTGTGCTAGAGTGTGATTTTCTTGCCCGTGATCATTTCACCATCATAATTGTAAGTTCCAATTAGTTTAATTCCATAATTCTCTTCTTCGATTCCTTATGTTGTTCTTATAGGTTGTAGGATGTTTTGAGCCATTTCCATGGTCAATTTCTTCTAAAATTCTGAGCATGCACTCATGGGAGTGTAGTGATCATTGTGTGCTTTTTCATTTCTAGATTTGGGTTGCAGGACCCATGGGCCCGCCTGTGACCCAAATTTCGACCCGACTATATTTTTAGCAATATGGGTATCATTAGTCATATTTTAATGTATATATCATGTTTATGATAGTTTGAATGCTGTTCTGAGCTTCTCAGAGCAGTTTGGGCTTGGACATCATCGTTCTGCAGCTTGTCATCAGATAACAGGTAGGTTACTACCTCTTCTCTATTAATCCTTACGTATATAGGCTATAATTATACTAATTAACATTCTTGGGTTGATTTTATTGGCTTGGCACCCCCAGACCTTGTCCGATTCTTCATGTGTATTTTATTTTTTTCCTATGGTTGTAGTATTTGTTGTAGTTGGTAGTATCACCCTTATGGTCCTGTGTGGCCTTGTATTTGACTCTAAACCATAAATGGTGGGTTATTTAGGAATGTCTGTGAGCCCCGAACATTGATATTCGATTGTAAGAGCTGGTTATCTGTGATGTAGAGTGATTAGAGCCTGTGCAGGGCAGATAGGTTGATTGTGAGCCATTAGGCTATTGATTGTGATTGAGCATCCCATTATCATGCATATAAAGAGAGATTTTTTGCATATTTTACTACTGTTTTGGCTCGGGGCCTACTATAAATAGTTTTCTAAGACTTGCATGGCCTCGAGGGCCTGTTTTCAGTAAAAATGGTTATAAAAAGTTTGGAACTAATTTTTCATGGATCTTCTTAGGGGTAAAGAGAGTAAATGATGATTTTATCACTGTTTTTATACTTATACTTATACTAGCCTTGGCTGAGCAAGAGTGCTAGACATATTTTACTATTGGTTTGGGATGACACTAGAATCGATCGAGCTGAGCATCAGACTTATTTTACTACCATTTTAGACTCAGTTATGCCTCGGTACCCTTGATGGGGCTTTTGAGACTTGACTTACCATTTTAGACCCAAATAGACTCTGGGCATGCATTTTGAGACTTCGATTACTTATTTCGATTTGGATACACTCCAGACTGCTATATTGAGATTCTAAGATTGAGTATGTGGTCGAGGACCTCCATGGACCTTGCCGATCTAGACCAGGGGCTACGTGCTGAGTGTGATGGAGGAGGGGTATATGGTATAGTTGAGGTATATAGACAATGTCCTTCTATGGATCCTACCTTCTGGGCCTATAGGCACTGGTTGAGGTACATACAAAGCTACTGTTCCACCCGGTTTTCACTATTGCATCATATCATTTATTTGTGTATGATTCCACCTTTGTTTTCTATTTGCTGAGTGTATACTCTGGTAGCATGGGATGCCAGAGGGTTTGTCGTCACTTGTATGTGTTCCTTGGGTGTATTAGTGCCCATTAGGACTGTAGGTAGATTTATTAATATTATTCTATCATAGTACTCATTCTGGTTATGGTTACACTTGGATCCTTATTCGGTTATGCATATTTGGAAGATATTGTTCAACTATGCTGATGGTTCCTACCTTGAGAGTTGCTTTATTATCAAGATTTCATTAATAATATTGTTTCAGTATGATTATATCATTTGCTTCCCTTCCTTCCCTTCTTTTACTTGAGGTTACCGGTATACTGCTTATTTTCCTAAAACTCTCTCTTTATATATAATGTTATTGCAAGGAGGCCAGGTGCATTCTTCTTCCCTTTGCCTGTGTTTTGTGATGTATATTTCTAGTATCTAGCCAAGCATAATTGTTTTCTCCTTGTATTCTTTCTGTACTAGCTTTAATGTACTCATTGTTGCTTCTGTGACTACTTCTTTGACTTTTGCTATATTATTGCTTTTATATCTTATATGCGCTCAGTTAGCCTATGATGCATACTAGGTACCCATTGCTTTGCAATTGGTGCTTATACTATACTCTGTATATTCTTGGTGTAGATCCTAGTATGGGCCATCGCTGCTAATTTGTTGAGACTCATGCAGGGTGATTTTGGGGTATCTGAGACTGAGGGTGAGCTCCTGGCGACCGGGGCTTGGCTGTCATCTCATGTTTTGTATTATGTACTCCTTGTTATTCAGAGACATATGTATATATTCTTTTGGATCCTTTTGTACTCTGGTTATGTATTAGCTTCTCTTATATAGTGATACCAGTCTATGGGATGGTTTAGTTTCCTTATATATATATATTCCTGTTGCTTATTTTCTTTACCTAGTTCCTTTGCTTTCTCCATTTATATTGTTCTTTTGCATGCTTAGTTAGATAGTAGCCCATTACTAACTATTTTGGACTACAGGGATTGGTTCACTTACAGGGGGGTTATAGGTGCCATTATGACCAAGAAATCAGGTAGTGACAGTTTGGTATTAGAGCCTAAGTTCAACTGTGTCATCGGTGTAGGAGCCAATGTCTAGTATAGTCCTGAAGATCAGGGAGGAGACATCTATACTCAATCTTCAGGAGGCTATAATGGCATCTTAGGAAACATGGATCTTGTCTTGCTTCTATATCGTGCATATTATCCTAGACGGTTTCTTAGAAACTCTTTTATTCTACTTCACTTTTCCATAGATGGCTCGTATGAGGGCTTTGGCAGCGAGCGAGGGTGAGCCTTTAACCCCAGTATACCTGACTCCAGCTAAGGGCCGGGGAGGTCGTAGAGGTAGAGGTTGGGGATGTGACCGAGCAGCGGCACAAGCTAGAGCTCCTAGGCTTGAGTTTAAGCTTGAGATAGTCCCAGAGTAGCAACCTGTAGACCAGGGGACAACCCAGGTACCACCAATGCCGACACCAGCTTCTATACCAACATCAGCCCCAACTCTTTCATTAGATATTTAAGGTCTACTTCTTCAGTTGTTGGGTATGACTGAGGATCAACCTTCAGATATGGCACAAACATCCGCTCAGGGGACAGCCCTGGGTGTTAAGAGTTCAAGAGCATAACCTGCTACTGCGGCTCCCCGTGCTGAGGTTCTTCCGGTACCATTTGTTTCACAGCCTCTTGCTCCTCACCCATTATGACAGAGATAGAGCAGAAGGCTTTAGGTAAGTTTCTAAGATTAGCACCGCTAAGGTTCGCTGGTACTCCTGGCCAAGATTCACATGATTTTATAACTACTTCTGAGGAGATGCTACATTATTTGGGGTTGTTAGAGACTCACGGAGTTGGGTATACTACTTATCAGCTTGAGGGCCCTGCTAAGTTATGGTGGAGGGCCCAGGTTGCTTATAGACCATCTACATCTCCTTCGTTGTCTTGGTTAGAGTTTTATAAGGCTGTTATGGCCAAGTTATTGCCACAGAGAGACAAAGAGCATCATAGAGAGCAGTTCACTATACTTATGCAGGGATCTATGATCGTATCTTAGTATGAGACTCACTTCCACTAGCTTGCTCTATTTGGGGCCATGATTATCCCTACCGAGCTCGACAGAGTTTGTTGATTTTCTTGGGGGTTCAGATTAGATTTCAGACATACATCTGAGGTATTAGTTGCTAGCGGTTGATCTTTCCAGGTTATACTATATCATGTTCACACTATAGAGGATTTGCACTATTATGATCGGGGGGCTAGGGCTAATAGCCTCGATATCAGAGTGGTTATAGTGGTTCCCATTATAGTGGTAGAGGTTCAGGCCAGTGGGGTGATAACGGTCAAATCGTGCTCCCCGAGTTGGAGGTCACGATGATCGTCAGAGAAAAACAAAATTCATAATTCCCAACGAGTGTCGGGGTCATACCCAAGGAAACAATGTAGTCGCGATCAAGCTAATAGAGAATCGAAGCAACTTATTAAAGTTTAATTAATAAAAAGGGGAAAAGATATCTAAAGGAGGAGGGGGGGGGGGTTAAACTACACTAAAGATAAAAGAAAATCAAATAAAAGATAAAGTGATCAATGGATTTCCTTGCTTTATCTAAGCAAGGACAACAAGGGAAAATTGGGAATAGAAATTCAATTCACAAGACTTGCACCCGAATAACACCTAGGTAGTCTTGGCTAAAGGTATGCCTAACCGTATTTCGACCAATCGAGCATATATATCGTGTGTTCTCTGAAACCACCACAAGTAAGCAATAACCAACCAATTTAACTTGAGTGAGTTGGGTTATCTCTAACCCCAACTCTTAAATGGGAGTTTTCGGCAACCAAACTATCTCTAGCCTTGGTCTAGAGTGGAAACCCCAAATTCCCACTATTGAATATTCCCAAATTTAGGGTAATCCTCTCTCAAGCAAAAACCCAAATTAGTATGTGATAAAACCCAAACTATACCTCTAATCAAAGAAGCGTAAGCGGTGGTAGTCAAATATAGAACCCAACTAAGGTTGGGGTCGATCCCACAGAGAATATGGTGAGAGTTAAGTCTTTAGTGAATCAAATGACTAGTAGTCGATAGTTTCCGGTAAATTGGGGGGTGTTGTGTGAACAATATTTTAACCAAAGCAAATAATAATGCGCGATTAATAATCAATATGAGAGTGAACTAGGAAAGTGTTCACCATGGCGTCGTGACAATTTTGACTCAAGGCTTGACCGAGTTCTCTCTATATGCATATCACGATGTGATTGAATTCATGGGTCGTCTAAATGTTTCTCAACCAATTAGACAAATTTCCTTTTCAATTCTCTTGAACTTGAAAAGTTAAACTTTATTGTTTCAATCCTAAACATCAAGTAGATTAATCTAGTTACAGCATTAATCATGAGACGAGAGTTGGTAGTCTCGAATCCTTGTAGTTAATCAAATTTCCCGGTTTTAATCTCTTTACTCAAGCAAATTAAACCTAGGTATGTTCTAATGTTTGCAACCACTAGAAAACGTTAGTAAGTGAATGATTAACCACGTGACAACATAAAGATTGAACCCTACGCTACCCGGAATCTATATTGCTACTTTTGCCATGGCTCCCACAACCCTAGTTGTGGGAAGTTAGTTACTCATGTTTGCAAAACGAAAGAATGAAGAAATAGTATTCATAATAATAAGAAAGAGTTCTTACGAAAGAGATGAACACAAGCTTCAAGCTTTTCAAGAACAAGAGTCTAAAATCCCAAGAACGTTCAAGAACAAGATGATCAAGAAGACAAACGTGATTGTGTATTGTTTTCCTCTCGAATTCTCGCTCAAAATAATCCTAGAACTATTGGGTAATGAACTTGTAAATGAATGATCATGAAATAACCTAACCTAGGGTATTTATAGGAGTCTAGGAAATAAACTCAAAAAACGTTCGGAATCCGCATCGCGCGTACTGCCTCAACTTGACGGTCTGGGTGACGGACCATCGCATGCTTGACGGACCGTCACAGTGGCCGTCGCCACTAGGCAGTGTGCTGCCTCATCTTGACGGTCTACTTGACGGACCGTCGCATGCTTGACGGACCGTCACAGTGGCCGTCACCACTAGGCTGTGTGCTGCCTCAAGTTGACGGTCTACTTGACGGACCGTCGCATGTGTGACGGCCCGTCATGGTGGCCGTCACTCTTAACCAGTGGCGCTCTTTTGATCGTTTTTCCTTCCTTTTCTATGTTTGTCGCTATTTCCTGCAATTCCAACATAAAACATCAAAAACGACAACAGTTGCTTGCAAACTCACGATTATTCTTAGTTCAAGGAGTCAAATGTGCCGTAGAATGGCGGCACATCAACACCCTCAACTTAAAACGTTCGCTTGTCCTCAAGCAACATGACAACAAACACAAAAAGACGACTCAACTAAGACTCGTGTCACTAGCAAATCATGGCCCTTCAACAGTTTATCCGATTTTAAATCATGCCACCCCCCGGTAGCACACAAATGTATTCAACATTAACTTGCAAGGATCCAACCATGTCATTCCGATATGATAGAACATTATGGATACACACGCGCCGCTATCCTAACAGTCAATAGATAATACGGAGATCTTGGTGCCCTCACCACAAAGAAGTCCCAAACACAGAATTTAGGACTAGGTAAGACGCTCGCACTCACAAACGATTTCAAACAGTGCACATGCGATGCCATAGGCTTGCCCTTACTATTCTATTTCAGTTCTTTAGAAAGCCGCTCGGGATCACTACAGGACTTGTTTTGGCTTGTAATGAGGCTTCAGGTGTAGGTAGAATACATTTAGGGGTTAGTGACTCAGCCCTCCTTGGAACCACTGACGTCTTATTACCACATAACTTTACTTTGTCCATCCTCATTCACCTTCTTATTTCCTTCTCTTTAGCTACAGGTGCGGCCTCTTTATTCTGACAATTCTTTTTATCACTTTTTTTCGATCTTTTTCATCTCTTTTTATTTTTCTTTTATTTTCTTAGGCACACACCCGAATTTTCATTCTATTCACAACCAATCTTCTTCATCCTTTTTTTCCCATCATTCACCTCTGTAGTAGCCACCCTCAACTTAGGCTGATTGCCTGCGTTGAGGTGCACAATATCCAAGGGAGGACCAGGGCCAAAACAGGGTTTACCTCTATAGTAGCCACCCTCAATTTAGGCTGATTGCCTGAGTTGAGGTGCACGATGTCCAAGGAAGGACCAGGGCCAAAATAGGGTTTCAAAGTTAAACAGGAATGGTGACAGGTTATTGAAAGAATACGATCAATTATGGCTTAAACAGGGATCAAAGGGATTATTTATATTTGGACGGTCTTTTAGGTTAAGTGAACTGCATACAAAAAGGGCCTGTGATCCTTTCCTAAGCAACCAAACTTCGAACTTAACAAAATAGACCGGGCAAGTTCTAGATGCATGCACAGCGTAAGAATTTATAACAATAATCTCACACGCTCTTGGCACCAAGAAACTATATCGCTACCAACTATCAAACAACCGCTCGGCTTAAGCATACTCATTCTAATCATAATCATACAATGACATTCAAGGATCCAGACAGTCAATGTTTCAACATAGGTACAAAACCAGAAAACTTTTTTAAAGGGGCTCCTTTTAGTCAAGAAAAAACGCCATGCTCATCACTATAGACACTAAAAAAAAACAAAAATTTAAAAATACAACCTAAACATGCCGGTTCTACTAGATAGCACACCGGAGGGAAAAGAAACACGGCAACAAAAATGCTCGGTGGTGACTCACAGGTTTCCCCACCCTCAACTTAGACTCATGCATTGTCCCCAATGCATCCATATGAAAGATAAAAACTGTGAGAGAAAGGAATACCTGTGAAGTCGATAGGACTCATATTCTGACATGATGTTGGAGACCGCCAGGGTCTCCAAAACAGGAGAACTCGATGGAGTGTGTGCACGCGACACACTGCTGTTGCGTTCCAGCTTCTTCGTTCATCGGCTCCGCAGCTAGTCGCGCCAACTTCTTCGCTCTTTCTTTGCAGGTTCTCTTGCGGTGTTTTCGTTTTCTTGATTTATTTTCACCGCTTTCCTTCACCTGCTCGTCCTCTTGCAATCGCGACCTTACTCTCATAACATCTTGGGTTTCAACACAACCCTTTTCCTCAAGATACACATCCGCAGGGATTTCCTCAATAACATTGATGACCGCGACCACCCTCATGTCACTTGGTTGCTTCATCAATTTGGACACATCGAACTTGACCACTTCATTGTTTAGCCTGAAGGTCAGTTCATTTCTTTCCATGTCAACCAACGCTCTAGCCGTGGCTAACAAAGGTCATCCCAAGATTATGGGAACTTCAAAATCTACTTCGCAATCCAAGATCACAAAGTCGGCCGGGAATATAAGCTTACCAATCTTGACGAGCACATCAGATAAGATTCCCACCGGTCGCTTTACCGAACGGTCAGCCATCATCACTCTCATGGACGTCAGTTTAGGAGCTCCTAAACCCAATTGTTTGTAAACTACTAGCGGCATCAAGTTGATACTAGCACCAAGATCACATAATGCTCTTCCAAAGTTGAGCTTCCCGATAGTACAGGGAACAGCGAAAGCACCTGGATCTTCCTTCTTTTCGACTAACGACCTTGAAAAAATAGCGCTGCAGTGGTGGAGGTTGTCTTCCGGTTCAAAACTTACCGACCACTTCTTTGTAATCAAGTCCTTCATGAACTTGGCATAACCGGGCATTTGTTCCAGCGCTTCCACCAATGGTATGTTTATTGAAATCTGCTTCAGCATGGTCATGAAGTTCAGGAACTTACCATCGTCAGCTTTCTTCTTCAAACGCTGTGGGAAAGGAGGTGGTGGCCGAGGCATCATAGTTGGAGGCTTTTCGGCCTCCTTGCTTTTATCCACGGGTTTTGGCGTTTCCTCCTCTACTGCTTCGTCGTTTGCGCTATCACCTACTTAAGTCTGGATTACCGGATGTGAATTCGGTAATATTTTTCCGCTTCTTGTAGTGATCGCAATACAGCTCGCGTCATTCCTCGGATTTTGGACGGTGTCGCTCGGCAAGGTACCCGTCCTCCTTGGATTTAGGGATGCCGAAATCTGCCCCACTTGCTGCTCCAATTTCTTGATCGCGGTGGAATGTGAATCCACTAACTGACTTAATGTAGATAATTCATTCCTCATCTCCTTTACCCCAGAGTCAGTCGATTCCACCTTTAGCAGCATCTTCGCCATCATGCTCTCTAGCTTCGAAGTCTCTGCCTCGTTGTTAGCCTTGTCCCGATTACCAGGTGGTATATACAACCCACCTCTCTCGGTGTTGTTCCTCCAGTTTCCTTGGTCGCGATCTTTGTAGCCGCCTTTCTCATAGTGGTTGTCTCTCTGATAGTTCCGACCTTGGTTTCCCTGGCCGTTGGCCTGGAAACCCCCCAAATAGTTGGCCTCCTCATCAGATTCAACCCCTGCTGCTCTACCTTGCGAACCCACGGCTTTCACCTTCTCAATACTTCCTGACATCAAGTGCTTGGTCAAGAGGTCCATTTGCGTTTTTAGATGGGCCATGTCTTGGTCCCGTTCTTCATCTTTTCTACGCTGTTCCGCTGACACACCAACTGCATAAGTACTAGCTGGTACCTCTGAATCACGTGTATGCCAGGCCCTGTTGGTTTTGGTGAGCCTGTCCAAAATAGCTGTGGCATCGGCAAAAGTGCGACCCATAAATGCTCCACCTGCTGCGTTGTCCAACGTCGGCTTGGTAGCCGAATTGAGTGCCTTGTAGAATGTCTGCATCAAAAACTCATCGTTCAACTGATGGTTCGGGCATTGTGTTAGCTTCTTCTTGAATCGCAGCCAGGTCTCGTGCAATGCTTCGTGAGGTTGCTGCCTGAAATTGCTAATCTCGTCCCTCAACTGTATCCTCCTAGAGGGAGGAAAGAACCTTTCTAGGAAAGCTCCTTTCAACTCTCCCCAAGTTGCGATAGAGTCGGGGGTCAGTTCTGTCAACCATAACGCTGCCTCATCAGACATAGACAACGGAAACAACCTGAGCCTGATCGCTGTCTGACTCACGCCCGGCAGTTCAAACGACTTGCAGATACCCACGAAGTTTATTAAGTGATTGTTTGGATCGTCACCAGCTGCTCCACGGAATACTCCTCTCAAGTTCAACAGCTGAATCATCGTGCTAGTGATGTTGAACTTGGCTCCGGGCGGTAGTGGTGGAACAACAATGGCGCCCATAGCGCCAACTCCATCCAAATCATTATCCTCATCATGCAACTCAAGATCGTGCTGCAGACCTCCAGCATTCAAATTTTGTTGGGCCTGCAGTTCTGCAGCGAGCCTTGCTGCCTCTTGTTGTGCGGCCATATTCTGCCTTAACGTTCTAGCAAGCTCGGGATCGTAAGGTAATGTTGATTCACCCGAGCGCCGGGTTCTTGGCATGCACAACTCTGTACCCTGTCAAAAACAAAAACAACAAAAAAACGTAAAAGCAATAAAGTATGACTAAGAGTCAAATAAACACACCAGACTTAATTAACAACCGTATTCCCTGGCAACGGCGCCACTTTTTGATAAAACCCAAACTACACCTCTAATCAAAGAAGCGTAAGCGGTGGTAGTCAAATATAGAACCCAACTAAGGTTGGGGTCGATCCCACAGAGAATATGGTGAGAGTTAAGTCTTTAGTGAATCAAATGACTAGTAGTCGATAGTTTCCGGTAAATTGGGGGGTGTTGTGTGAACAATATTTTAACCAAAGAAAATAATAATGCGCGATTAATAATCAATATGAGAGTGAACTAGGGAAGTGTTCACCATGGCGTCGTGACAATTTCGACTCAAGGCTTGACCGGGTTCTCTCTATATGCATATCACGATGTGATTGAATTCATGGGTCGTCTAAATGTTTCTCAACCAATTAGACAAATTTCCTTTTCAATTCTCTCGAACTTGAAAAGGTAAACTTTATTGTTTCAATCCTAAACATCAAGTAGATTAATCTAGTTACAACATTAATCATGAGACGAGAGTTGGTAGTCTTGAATCCTTGTAGTTAATCAAATTTCCCGGTTTTAATCTCTTTACTCAAGCAAATTAAACATAGGTATGTTCTAATGTTTGCAACCACTAGAAAACGTTAGTAAGTGAATGATTAACCACGTGACAACATAAAGATTGAACCCTACGCTACCCGGAATCTATATTGCTACTTTTGCCATGGCTCCCACAACCCTAGTTGTGGGAAGTTAGTTACTCATGTTTGCAAAACGAAAGAATGAAGAAATAGTATTCATAATAATAAGAAAGAGTTCTTACAAAAGAGATGAACACAAGCTTCAAGCTTTTCAAGAACAAGAGTCTAAAATCCCAAGAACGTTCAAGAACAAGATGATCAAGAAGACAAACGTGATTGTGTAGTGTTTTCCTCTCGAATTCTCGCTCAAAATAATCCTAGAACTATTGGGTAATGAACTTGTAAATGAATGATCATGAAATAACCTAACCTAGGGTATTTATAGGAGTCCAGGAAATAAACTCAAAAAACGTTCGGAATCCGCGTCGCGCGTACTGCCTCAACTTGATGGTCTGGGTGATGGACCGTCGCATGCTTGACGGACCATCACAGTGGCCGTCGCCACTAGGCAGTGTGCTGCCTCATCTTGACGGTCTACTTGACGGACTGTCGCATGCTTGACGGACCGTCACAGTGGCCGTCACCACTAGGCAGTGTGCTGCCTCAACTTGACGGTCTACTTGACGGACCGTCGCATGTGTGACGGCCCGTCATGGTGGCCATCACTCTTAACCAGTGGCGCTCTTTTGATCGTTTTTCCTTCCTTTTCTACGTTTGTCGCTATTTCCTGTAATTCCAACATAAAACATCAAAAACGACAATGGTTGCTTGCAAACTCACGATTATTCTTAGTTAAAGGAGTCAAATGTGCCGTAGAATGGCGGCACATCAGTATGCTAAGTCAATGTTTGTAACTATTGACTACAATTTCAAGAATGGAGGATTAATAGACCCAAATAATCAAACAAGAACAAAATCTATATATGAATTCAATACCCAACAAGTATTATCTCTAATACAAAATCCAAATCTTAATTCAACAATTACACCAATAAAATAGAAATTAAGAACAAGAGTTAAAGAAAGGAAACTAAAGATTTTACAATAAAGAGCATCCAAATCTTCACTCCTATGGTGTTGGTTGATGAACTTCCTCTCCAAGCTTGCCAAAAGTCATAAAAATAGCCAAAGATCCTTCCAAAATGGTTGAGGAGTGTTTTGTATCAATTAGGATTTTTGAAAGTGGGAATTTTCAAATCTGTCCTGCAGCTGACGATGCTTCATTGCAGTCGCGTGATCATACTTCGCGATCGCGAAGTTCTATATTTTCTCATCACGCGGATGCGTGGTCTCAACATCGCAGTCGCGTAGTTCTGACTTCTTCCTCCATGCGGTCGCGTGGCTTTTCTTTGCAGTCACGTAGTTTTAGCTTTCTCCTTGTGCATTGCGGTCGCGTGACTTACTCTCGCGGTCGCGATGAGTAACTTGGTGTCAGTGATCAGCAACTCCTTTTAGCTCCCATTTGACTTATTTTCACTCGAATCATTCCCGAACACTTCTAAAACACAGAAACCTGTAAAATAGAAGAAATTTGTGTCTTATACTAGCAAAGTTATAAGATTAGAAGCTAAATAAGTAGGTAGAATACCAACTTATCATGGGGCCAAGGGTATCAGCCACAACAACACCACGGTTTAACTAGTCAATCAGTTCAAGCTTCACTTCAGGCTTCTGGTGGTTCTCAGTTTGAGAAGGGTCCGAGTAGTCGATAGGGTTACAGTGGTTAGACTCTGAGGGGTACCTCTTTTTAGGAATTAGGATGTGGTGGCCATACTGGTGTAGCTAGTTCATCCAGGCAGGGTAGCCTTCCAGGTCCTTGTTATGAGTATGGGGTCATCAGTCACTTTGTTAGAGATTTCCCCAGAGGGGTACATTTTAGCCTTCCACTCAGCCGGCCTAGCCATTAAGAGAAGTTCAGCCACCAAATAGAAGAGGCGGTGTTCAGGGTCAAGGAGGTGCCCCACGGGGAAGGACATGTGGTAGGGATGGCAGTGGGTCAGGTAGTGGTCGACGTCAGTTTTATGTGATCCTTGGGAGACTGGTGGTAGAGGCCTCGATCACTTGTATGATTTTTGTATGCCGCCAATCAGTTTTGGCTTTATTTGATCCTGGATCTACATGTTTATATGTATCTTCCTACCTTATGCCTTGTTTGGTGTTGGCTAGCGAGACATTATTATCTATGCCTTTATCTGTTTTGACCCTAGTAGGAGAGTCTTTAGTAGTGGATCGGGTTGTGAGATCCTATATGCTGATGTTGGTGACTTGGGGTGATTTGATGATATTAGACATGCTAGATTTTGATGTCATTCTGGGCATGGACTGGTTATCCCTTCACCATGTGGTTTTAGATTGATATGCCAAGACTATTACTGTAGTCGTGCCCAGCGTATCCCCAGTTGTGTGGCAGGGTTCTGTCACCTGCACACCATCTAGGATTATTTCTTGTCTTCGATCTAGGAAATTGATTTCTCGTGGGTGTTTGGCTTATCTAGCATATGTACGAGATACTAGTGCCGACACTTCTTGCAATGAGTCAATTTCTGTGGCTAGAGATTTCCTGGATGTGTTTCTGACCGACCAGCCAGGCCTTCCACTTGAGAGAGATATTGAATTTTCTATTGAGTTAGAGCCAGGCACCAGACCCATTTCTATTTCTTTTTATCATATGGCTCCAGCTGAGTTGAGAGAGCTTAAGGATCCGCTCCAACACTTATTAGCTAAGGGTTTCATTAGGCCGAGTATATTTCCTTGGGGTACTCCAGTTCTATTTGTGAAGAAGAAAGATGGGTCGATGCGGATGTGTATTGATTATAGGCAGCTGAATAAGGTGACTATGAAAAATAGGTATCCGATGTCGCGCATAGATGACTCGTTTGATAAACTTCAGGGTTTAGCCATGTTTTTAAAGATAAATTTAAGGTTAAGCTACCACCACTTGAGGATTAGGGCGGAGGACATCCTTAAGACAACATTTAAGACACGTTATGGCCACTATGAATTCCTAGTGATGTCTTTTGGGTTGACTAATGCCTCTGCAACTTTTATGGACTTGATGCACAGGGTACTCAACCCGTATTTGGACTCGTTCATGATATTCTTCATAGATGACATCTTGATATACTCGCAGAGTAAAGATGATCATGAGCAGCACTTGAGGATTGTACTTTGGACTTTGAGAGATCATCGGCTTTATGCCAAGTTCTCAAAGTGCAAGTTCTGGCTTGATTCAGTAGCATTCCTAAAATATGTGGTGTCTAAGGATGTGATTAGAGTGGACCTGAGGAAGATATCAACAGTTCGTGATTGGCTGAGACCTACTACTCCTACCGAGGTTTGAAGTTTTATTGTGTTGGCAGGGTACTACAGGAGGTTCATTGAGGGGTTTTCTTCCATAGCAGCACCTTTGACTAGGCTAACTAGGAAGGATGTCCCATTTCAGTGGTTGAATCAGTACGAGGATAGTTTATAGAGGCTTAAGGCCTTATTGACTTTAACTCCAGTGTTGACTTTGCCAGTTAAGGGTCAGAGATTCTCGATTTATTATGATGCTTTAGAGTTTGTTCTTGGTTGTGTATTGATGTAGCAGGGTTGAGTGATAGCTTATGAATCGATATAGCTGAAGGTTCACGAGCGCAACTACCCTACTCATGACTTGGAGTTGGCGGCGGTAGTCTTCGCGCTCAAGATTTAGAGGCATTACCTATATGAGGTTAATTGTGAGATCTTCACCGATCACCATAGTCTTCATTACATCACGAGTCAGCGAGAGCTAAACTCTAGGCAGAGGAGATGGGTCGAGTTACTGAAGGACTACGACTTCACTATTCTGTATAATCCGGGCAAGGCAAATGTGGTAATGGATCCCTTGAGTCGAAAGACAGTGTGTATGGGCAGCGCAACTTCACTTTCAGTTTCAGTGTGGCTATTAGCCTTAGACATCCAGTCCTTGGCTAACCATTTTGTTAGGCTTGACTTGTCAGATTCTAGTAGAGTTCTTGCCAGTATTGAGGTTTGTTCTACTTTGGTTGATCAGATTTAAAGTCGTCAGTTTAAGGATCAACGATTGAGTGACATTCGTGATCAGGTTGTGCAAGGTGAGGCCAGCCAGGCTACTTTAGATGTTGATGGTATTCTGAGGTTCGATAGTCATCTTTGTGTTTTGAGAGTTGTGGTTTTGATATAGTTAATTCTCCGTGAGGTACATTATTCTAGATATTCCATACATCCTGGCGCAACTAAGATTTATAGAATATTGAGATAGCTTTATTGGTGGAGTAGTATGAAGCGGGACATAGCAGAGTTGTATCTTCATGTTCGAACTATCAGCAGGTGAAGTTCGATCACATGAGAGCTGGTGGATTGATGCAGAGACTTTCCAATCCTGAGTGGAAATGGGTAGGAATAACTATAGACTTCATATTTTGGTTGACATGTACTTCCCTAGGGTTTGACTCTATTTGGGTGATTGTTGATCGGCTGACTAAGTCAATGCACTTTTTCTCGGTCTATTCTACTTATGGTGCAGAGAGGTTGGCTCGGATTTACCTTTGGTTGATTATTCATTTGCATGGGGTCCCAGTTTCTACCATTTTAAACCGCATCACTATGTTCACATCTCAGTTTTGGAGGGCGATTCAGTGAGACTTGAGTATAGAGGTTCAGCTTAGTACCGCATTCCACCCTCAGACATATGGCTAGTCCTAGAGGACTATTCAGGTCCTGGAGGATATGCTACATGCCTGCATTCTTGATTTTGGAGGTTCTTGGGATCAGTATATGCCGTTGGTAGAGTTTTCTTATAATTACAATTTTCATTTAAGTATTGGTATGGCATCATTTTAGGCATTATATAGTAGGCATTGCAGATCGCCAGTGGGTTGGTTTGATGGTTTGAAGTCTTGGCTGCAGAGTAGAGATTTGCTTTGTGATTCCTTAGACCGAGTCCGAGTGATTCAAGATAGACTTTTGGCATCCTAGAGTAGGCAGAAGAGCTACGCTGATCATAGACTTTGTGTCTAAGAGTTTAGTGTTGGTGCCTTGGTATTCCTCCATGTATCGCCCATGAAGAGCGTGATGAGATTTGGTTGGCGGGGCAAGCTTAGCCCTAGGTATATCAAATAATTCAAGATTCTCTAGAGAGTTGGTAGTGTTGCCTATATGCTAGCTTTGCCTCCGATGTTTTCAACCCTGCACCCAGTATTTCATGTATCGATGTTGAGGCGGTATATTTTGGATGAGTCGCATGTGTTACAGTGGGATGCAGTTCAATTGGATGAGAGTTTAGCTTTTTTTGAGGAGCCGATTGCTATTATAGCCAGAGATTTCAAGACAGTGAGGTCTAGAGAGATTCCAATTGTTAAGGTTCAATGGAGGCACCGTATAGTTGAAGAGGCTACTTGAGAGACCGAGAGAGAGATGCGGGCTCAGTATTCGCAGCTGTTTGAGCCTTCAGGTACTCCCTTGTTCTTGACTTTCAAGGATAAAAGTCCTTTTTAGTAGTGGATGATGTAATGACCCTTTCGGTCATTCCTGCATTTACGCTTTCTTTGTATTGTTAGAGCTTTCCTATAGCGGCCCCAAGTTATTTATGGCTTGTTGGGACTTGTGGTTTGGTGCCTTGGACGTTCATTTGGTCTTTATAGTAGTTTCCCTGTTTTAGAGCCTTAACTTAGGATATCATTGACTTTGGTCAACATTCTTGGTAAACATGCTTGGAATTGAATTCCGCTAATTCCGCTAGCTTTGGAGCATGGATTTTGGTCTAGATGGACCCTTGGACGGGGTCTGGGAGCTTTTGGTTTTGTTTTGTCTTGCGTTTTATTTTTTTTAGCCAGTTGAACTTGGAAGTTTGACTATGGTCAATATTTGGAGAAGATGGCCTCGAATGGAAATTCCATCAGCGTTGTTAGTACTGAAATTTTGACTTTGGGCTAGAGAGACCTTTGGATTGGGTCTCGAGGCTTCCAGACTCATTTTGAAGTATTTAGTTTCATTTTGGCTTAAGGTTGGTTTTTGGGCATTGGGTCCACTTTTTGTAAAACCGACCTCTGTTGGGGTTTTTCGTCAGTTCTGTTGAGTCTAAAATGCTGTTTCTGGTGTGGTAGCATAGTTCATTTGCTCACGCGAGGTCCCGAATGAGTCCTGTGGGCCCATCCAGAGCCTTTTCCCCCTTAAGTTTCTACTGGTTGCTGTTGCAGGTGCAGGCCTATGGCCTTAATCGCGACCGTGAAGGAAGCTATCATGATCACAATGGTCTGCCTCATTGGTCATCACGACCACGAAGGTACCTTCATGCGATTACAATGAAGTTCTTGTGGGCCTAGTCTCATTTGCTCTACGCGATTATGAGATCCCTCCTTGCGACAGTGATGAAGTCTTTCCCTTCTTATTCTTCATGACCGCATGGCTACTCCTCGCAATCGTGATGGTCTAGTCAGCTTGGTCCTCGCAACTGCGTGGGGTCCCTTTGCGATCAAGAAGAAGGACCCCTGACAGTATATAAACTCCCTTCTTCATTTTCAACACTTCAAATCCGCAATTCTCTATTGATATCAGCTCAAAGCTCCCTTTTTCTCCATATTAGCTCTATTCTTTGTACTAGAGTGTGATTTTCTCGCCCGTGATCGTTCTCCATCATAATTGTAAGTTGTTATTCATTTAATTTCGTAATTCTCCTCTTCAATTCCTTATGTTGTTCTTATAGATTATAGGTTGTTTTGAGCCATTTCCATGGTCAATTTCTTCTAACATTCTGAGCATGCACTCACAAGATTGTGGTGATCATTGTGCACTTTTTTATTTCTGGCATTGGGTTGTGGGACCCACGCACCCGCCTGTGACTCAAATTTTGACCCAGATATACTTTTAGAAATATGGGTATCATTAGTCTTATTTTAATGCGTAGATTATGTTTATGATAGTTTGACTGCTGTTCGGAGCTTCTCGGAGCAGTTCGAGCCTGGATATCATCATTCTAGTAGCTTGTCATCGGACGACAGGTAGGTTAGGGTCTCCTCTCTATTAGACTTTGTGTATATAGGCTATAATTGTACTAATTAGCATCCTTGGGTTGGGTTTATTAGCTTGGCACCCCTAGACCTTATCCGATTCTTCATGTCCATTTTATTTTCTCCCCTGTGGTTGTAGTATTCATTGTAGTTGGTAGTATCACCCTTGTGGTCCTGCGTGGCCTTGTATTTTACTCTGGACTATAGATGGTGGATTATCTGGAAATATCTTTGAGTCTTGAACATCGATATTTGATTGTAAGAGTTGGTTATCTATGTTGTAGAGCGATTGGAGCCTGTGCAGGGACGATAGGTTGATTGTGAGCCGTTGGGCTGTTGATAGTGATTGAGCATGCCATTATCAAGCATATAAAGAGATTTTTATGCATGTTTTACTATTATTTTGGCTGCAGGCTAACTATAAATGGTTTTCTAAGAATTGTATGGCCCCGAGGGCCTATTTTCAGTAAAAATGGTTATAAAAGGTTTGGAACTGATTTTTCATGAATCTTCTCGGGGTAAGAGAGAGTAAATGATGATTTTATCAGCATTTTTATACTTATACTTGACTCGGCTGAGCAAGAGTGCTAGACATGTTTTACTATTGGTTTGGGACGATACTATACTTAGTCGAGCCGATCATCAGACTTGTTTTACTACTATTTTATACCCGGTTATGCCCGGGCACTCTTATTAGGTCTTTTGAGACTTGATTTACCATTTTAAACTCAGAAAGACTCCGTATGTGCATTTTGAGACTTTTGTTACTTATTTGGATCTGAATACACTCTAGACTACTATATTGAGATTCTGAGATTGAGTATGTGGTCGAGGACCTCCATGGACCTTGCCGATCCAGACCAGGAACTACATGCTGAGTGTGTCGGAGGAGGGGTATACCATGTAGTTGAGGTGTACGGGCAGTGCCCTTTAATGGATCCTACCTTCTGGGCCTATAGGCACTGGAGGAGGTATATACAAAACTACTGTTCCACCTGGTTTTTACTATTGCATCATATCATTCATTTGTGTATAATTCTACTCTTGTTTGCTATTTGTTAAGTGTACGCTCTGGTAGTATGGGATGCCGGAGGGTTTATCTACACTTGTATGTGTTCCTCGGGTGTATGGGTGCCTGTTAGGACTGTAGGTAGATTTATTATTATTATTCTATTATAGTACTGGTTCTGGTTATGGTTATATTTGGATCCTTATTCAGTTATTCGTATTTGAGAGATATCGTTCAACTATGCTGATGATTCCTACCTTAAGAGTTGCTTTATTATCATGATTTCCTTATTAGTATTGTTGATTATATCATTTCCTTCCCATCCTTCCCTTCTTTTACTTGAGGTTATTGGTATACCGCCTATTTTTCTAAAACTCTCTTTGTATATATAATGTTATTGCAAGGAACCCAGGAGCGTTCTTCTTACTTCGCCTGTGTTTTGTGATGTATATTTCTAGTAGCTAGCCGAGCATGATTGTTTTCTACTTGTATTCTTTCTGTGCTAGCTTTCGTGTACTCATTCATTGCTTTTGTTACTACTTCTTTGACTTCTGATATATTATCGCTTTTATATCTTATATGTGCTCAGTCGGCCTATGATGCTTATTGGGTACTCGTTGCTTTGCAATTGGTGCTCATACTACACTCTACATGTTCTTGGTGTAGATCCTAGTGTGGTCCATCGCTGCTGATTCATGAAAACTCATGCGAGGTGATTTTAGGCAATCCGAGACTGAGGGCGAGCTCCTGGCGACCGGGGCTTGGCTGTTATCTCATCCTTTATATTATGTACTCCTTGTTATTCAAAGACATATGTATATATCTTTTGCATCCTTTTGTACTCTGGTTGTGCAGTAGCAACTCTTATACTGTGATACCAGTCCGTGGGATGGTTTAGTTTTCCTATATATATATATATATATTCCTGTTGCTTATTTTCTTTACCTTATTCCTTTTCTTCCGCCATTTATATCGTTCTTCCACATGCTTAGTTAGATAGTAGCCTATTACTAACCATTCTGGGCTACGGAGATTAATTCATCTACAGGAGGTTGTAGGTGCCATCATGACCGAGAAATTGGGTCGTGACACAAGTGTACATTACAATCATAGGTCATTTAAAGATATACTTCAACAGTTTAACAACTTATTCATACAAGTATTGTCAATCCAACAATATCAATCACAGATTATGTTCGAAGACCAATAAATATACTTTATTAACTCATAATCGCATACAATCGACTAACCAAAGTCCAACTCCACATAAAGACACCAATAAACATACCATGCCATAAAACATTAAATCCAGTTTAAGTGTGAAACCCTCTCATGGATATTACTATCATAATCATAAGTAGAATATCATTAGTGTTTAACAGACAGTTCATCATCGTCTAGTTTAGACACAATCCCTGGTTTATTTATCTTTTACTGCAGGTCATATTTTAACATCTAGTTACATTTTTGTAATGACCCTCCAGATCATTTTCCTATTTTTTGTGCTTTTTCTATATTTCGAGCCTTTCTGCAGTGGCTACAGGTCATTTATGAGTTATCGGGACTGACGGTTTGGTGCTCGGGCTGTTCGTTAGGTCGTTACGGTCATTTCCTTATTTTAGAACTTGAACTCAGAAAATCTTTGACTTTGGTCAACTTTTTTGGTAAACATGCTCAGAATTGTATCCCGAAAGTTCTGTTGGCTATGGAGAGGGGATTTTGGTCTAGTGTGACCCTTGGTCTGGGTCTGGGTACTCTCGGTTTGGTTTTGGGTTGTTTTTTGTGTTTTCAAAGTTAGTTTGGCTTGTGGGGTTGACTTTGGTCAACATTCGAAGAAGACGCCTCGGATGGAATTCCTTCAGTGCTGTTAGCTCCAAAATGTCAACTTTGGGCTAGAGGGACCTTTGGTTTGGGTCTTGAGTCTTCTGGACTTGTTTTTGGCCCTTGGGTTTCATTTTGGAAGAGTTGGCCAAAAGTTGGTTTTCGGCGTGGGGCCCACTTTTTGTTAAATCGACCTCTGTTGTGTTCAAAATGCCATTTTAGTTGAATAGCTCAGCTCATTTGTATTCTTGGGACCCCGAATGTGTTTCTGAGGGTCCGTCGGAGAAAAGTTTTATGTTTGCATAGCTATTGGTAGTTGGTTGCTGTAATGTCACCAGCAGGCCATTGCCCACGCGGTGTTATGGGTGCATACGCACAACAACACCAGTCAAACCCTCCTTGCTAGCTGTCACCTAGGCAGCGGCAGGCCGCGTACGCGTGCCTGCGTGCGTGGTGGCCAGCTGATAAGTCGGTAATCTACCAACTTATTGAGCCTATATCTATGAGTTATTGCTATGTTTTAGATTGATTTATAGGTCCTTATGGACTTTATTGATGTCTATGCAGGTACTTTGGATAGAAGAGGAGAAACAAGGATATGGACCCAAAAAGAGCCAAAAAAGAGCTAAGTGTAAAGACTTGAGAAAAGCTGTAGAGTCTTTCGAGAGGTGCGGTGGCTATGCGACACGCACAAGCCGAGGTGCGTTCGCAACTCCTCCTTATGAAGATGCAGAGATGAATGAAGATTCTGCTAAGGAGTGCGGTCGCCATACGATGCGCACATCCCATGGTGCAAAACGCACCACCTTCGCACAAAGCCTACTTAAGCGGCTGAAGTCACTGGTCAACCTGAAGCAGGTGTGCGATGCGCACACCGTGACATGCAAACTGCATGCCCCATCACACACCACCTCTAGGGAAATTTTGTCCTAAATTTATGTGATGATTTTGGGAACATATAAAAGGCAATTTTAGGCTTGTTTTATATATACAATTTTGAACAGAGAATTTCAGAAAAGAACTTGAAGATATTTTTGGCTTGTAAACACTTTTCTCCATCTCCATTGAGAGAGGGTTTTCAATCCAATATTTTGGTTAACAATTGTGTACCTAATTTGACTCTAGAACTTGAGAATTAACTACAATGGATGGGAATTTGATTTACCCAGCTGATATATCTTCTCCCCCTTCTATGTGTGGCTAATTTCTCTTCTCTAGGGCTATATTGATGATGGGTGCTTAGCAAAGGGTTATGGGTGTTGCTAATTTGCTTTTATAATTGCTTATCTGATATGGGTCTAGTAATTTCACCATGTTTTATATAGTAATTTGTGGTTGCAAACATGAATTTACCTTACTTGGCTATATAATTGCTCGAGAGAGAATTTTGTAGTTGTGGATGTGAAAATGCTAGTGGGTACTTGGGAATCCACTTTGATTGAAGGCTATACATAGCTCCATTTGCGGAATCTCCCATTTAAGGGTCTGAGCTAGAGATAGGACGACCTCCCCAAGCAAATGTTTGTTGGTTATTTAGCAAACCGAATGATGTTCTAACCGAAATCATCGGATATGTGGATGGTGATCAAGAGATAGCATTCTCCACTTATCACCAACGCTACCCATGTCAATAGGTGAGAATTTAAGTGAATTAGTGACTACCCTATTCTATAGTGAATGCCACATCGAAAATGCACCCCTAGTCATCTAGTTCTTATTGGTACACCCATCTCGATTTTATAGTTTTTATTTGAATTGAGTTGGTAGTGACAACTTTCCCAATTCCCCCATTTTATTGTTTGGTTTTGTTGAACAACTACTCTCACTTTGAAATCGCTTCGCACAATCTCTAATGAGCTAAATCAGGTCCCTTGGGTATGACCCTGACATTCGTTGGGTTTATAAATTTTATTTTGACTACGCGATCGTCGTGACCTCCTAATTAGAGAACCATGATTTGAGTATTTATCAAAAATGGCGTCGTTGCGGGGGACTTGAGTATTAGCTAGTTTTTTATAGTTGTTGTGAAGTCAACTTGAGAGTGCTTGTTTTCTTTTACTTTTTGTTGTTCTTGAGTGTTGATTGAGTAGGCCGGCTATGGAAGAAACCTTGGACAATGAGAGCATTGGCAGCTTTGACAATGCCTACACTGCTGAACCAATGATGCAAGGAGGTGTAGGTGTAATCCGCCTACCCCCCACGGTGGGAAATGCTATCTTCCATGTGACAAGCACCATGATCCATTTGATTCAAATGAAGGGGCTATTTAGTGGAGCTGCCCATGAGGACGCCAACTGGCATATTCAAAACTTTATGGAGATTTGCCAACCATACATGATCCGCAATATCTCCCAAGAGTCCATCCGATTGTGCCTATTCCCTTTCTCTTTGACGGGGGAAGCCACAACGTGGTTGGAAGAACTGCCGAATGGATCCATCACATCTTGGGCCGAGTTGGTTGAGGCATTTACCTTGAGATTCTTTCCTCCATCTCGAATGATAATGTTAAGAGATGAGATCACCAACTTCAAGCAACTTCCGGACGAGCTCTTACATGAGGCTTGGTTGCACTTCAAGAAAAAACTTATTTTATGCCTGAACCATGACCTATCGGACAACGTTTTGCTTCAAAGCTTCTACTGGTCATTGAATTCTATGAACAAAACAATGGATAATAGCCTTGGGGGTGGCATTTTCATGGACATGACATACCCTATTGCCTCGACTTTCTTAGAACGGATGATGAAAACTCATCAAGCTTGGTATACCCGGGAGGCAGATGTACCTACCTTAGGAGTAACTCCCTCTATCTTGGCTGATGAAATTAGAAAGAGAGGCAGAATTCAAGATGAAACAATGGCAAAAATGATGGCCCAAATTGACCTCTGGGCAAAGCATTTGATTAGTACGAAGGGGGCGAGTGTAGTAGACACCCCAGAAATAAGATCCAGTGATGAGTAGCTTATGTTGGTGGTTGATGAGAAGTTGTGTTTTATGTCGGAGGGTTCTCATCTCGGGTACTATCGCCCAAGGAAAGAGAACCAAGGTTGGAAATGAGATGATCGGGACGGGTACGGTGAGCGTTACAATCATCAAAGTGTTTATGCAACCCCAAACAAATTGAATTCCCTCCACCAACCAACCACAAGCAATCCCAAGCATTCCAAGTTAGATGACATTTTGTCCTTGGTGCTGAAAAAGGTTGATACAACACACGCCGGGGTATATGAGCTAAAGAGCGAAGTCTCCACACTTCATAGAACCGTGAGCTCTCATTCAACCTCCATCAAGAAACTTGAGGCCCAAATGGATCATCTTTCTGTTCAAATGACCCCGAGGGTAAGGATGCCACTTCTTAGTCACACCACTACAAATCCTAAACCCGACAGGCACATCATGGCCGTTGTTACTAGGAGTTCTCGAACAATCGGTGAGATAAGGGAACCCGTTATGGAATCGATCACACAACTAAAAGAGCTAACAGTTGAAATAGGCAAGAAACTAAGAGATGATGAGGTGGATCATGAGAATTTAATTGACACACTGGAGGTAAGGAAAGAGCCTGAAGCATCGAGTGCGTCGAGAAATGTTGGGAGTGATAAAGATAAGGAAGAGATCAAGACCTCTCCCCAAGAAGTCATTGATGACAGGGTGGGCTCTCCTCTTGTACATAGAATTCTAACCACAACACCCAAAGGACCCCCTCCGTATCCTCATCATCTAAATAAGAAGAAGGAGGAATAAAAAATTAGCAAGTTTGTTGACATGTTTAGCAATATGTCAATAAACATTCCTTTGGTTGAAGCTCTAATACAGGTGCCAGGATACTCCAAGTTCATGAAAGAGTTACTTAAAAAGAAAAAGGTGGTTGAAGTGGACATGGTTGAGATTTCACATAGTTGTAGTGCGGTGATGACTAGCAATGTGTCCACGAAGAGGGTCGATCCGGGTGCGTTCACTATACCATGTACGATTGGTTTGTTTGTGTTCCCAATGGCCTTGTGCGACTTGGGGGAAAGCATCAACTTGATGCCCCTTGTGATTTTTCAGATGTTAGGATTGGGCACTCCCAAGCCCACTTCTATGCGGCTACTGATGGCTATTAGGTCGATTAAGCGCCCTGTGGGAATCTTGTTTGATGTTTTGTTAAAAGTGTACAGACTAATTTTTCCTGCAGATTTTGTCATCTTGGATTGTGAGGTAGATATAGAGGTGCCCATTATGTTAGGATGACCATTGTTAGCAACTGGGTGGGTCCTTATTGATGTCGAACTCGGAGAACTCAAATTCCGAGTGGAGGATGAGGTAGTGACCTTCAATGTTTGCCAACCAACTAATCCTCCAGATGATTTGAGAGTAATATCTATGATAGAATTTGAGGAAAAAGGGGATGATAACCTTGGAGAGTGTGAAGTGTGCAAAGCACCCGCAGTTGATTCATTGCAAGATGAACAACTTGATGGCATCTCTAAGGTGTCAATGTAGCAATTTCCCTTGTTAGAATGGGACCACGCTAACTGGATTAGCATGCCTTTCGACAACGGTTGAGGATTGAGGTACCATCGTCGAGCCGCGATGTAAAATCAAGCACTTCTTGGGAGGCAACCCAAGTGTCTTTTCTTTCACTTTCCTCATTTTTTGTTGTTTTTGTGCTTTTAGGGGATTCATGAAGTGGAAAATGAAATTGAGCACTAAGGACAGATGAACCCTGTTGTGTGGAGGACTGTGCAGACAGCACGAGCAATTATGTGTGTCGTACAACCAACCGCATACCAAAATAAAAAGTCTGTAGGAAAAATAAAAATTGGAGGTACCATGCACTGGGCTGTGCGGGCCACACAAGCCCAAGTGTGTATCGCACCTCCATCGCACATGTAAACAGATACTTGGGAAAACCCAGGGGAGAAAAAGGGGCATGTGCGATACGCCATGCGGTCCGCACCTTTCTTAGTGCGAATCGCATATCACGGTGCACATGAGGTAAATTTGAATTTTTAATTGACCTAACCCATTGACCGACCCGACCGGGAGATAACCCGGCTGACTCTTCTTATTCTATTTCTTTTAAAACCGCATCTCTCTCTTCTTTTTCCACCATCTTTCTCCACAACTCTCACAATCCTCCACCAAAATTCTCTCCAAACCCCTAAAACTCCCACAAATCCTTCTCCTCTTCTCACCCCATCTTCTCCACCACTTCTCCACGTCGCTACCATCATTCTCCAAGAGGTCTTGTGGGTCACCATTATTGGAATTCAAAAAGATTTGATTTCCTTTCTTCCCTTAATAATCTTCACTTGTGGTAAGTTCTCTGATGTTAAATAGTTGTTTTTATGATTGTTGGGAACTAATATTGTGAAGCATTCTTAGTAGACTAGCCATGTTTAAAATGGGTGAGATTCTAAAATTTTGGGTCCCCAATTTTGAGTTGTAGTGATGAATTCTCTTAATGTCAACTTGGTAGATTGGAAATCTTAACTATACATGTTGATTGGTAGTAATGTTTAGCCTTAATATCTATGATGGGGTGAAGTCTGAGTAACTCATTTGTGACTAGTGCTTGATTTGGCCCGATGATAGATTGGGTGACGTCATTCTTAAAGGCTAGTCATCGGTAGTCACAAGGTTTTGAATGATAATTTCTAATTGAGGTTGAAGGTTGCTGATTGTATGCCCGTGATCCTTATTAAAAATCTAGTTGGGTTATATGATCTTGTGAAAGGAGGATGTTAATTGTTGATATGCTATTGGTGCCCATTGTTGCAAGGAGGGCTTGATGTTCCCTATGATAGATGGGATAACGTCCATTTTAAGGGAAGTCGTTGAGTCCTTTCTTGTTAGTTATGTGTTAATGGAAATCCGGGGAAGTCTGAGTACCCGGATGTTAGAGTCATGAACCCCTCTGCCCCCTTGTTATTATGAATTGGTTATGTGTGGTGTTAAGTGATGAATCTCATCTTGCTCTATGGATCATATGCGTAACTCACAAGAACACAAGGAACCAAAAGTTCCAATTGTTCCATTGTGTGTTTCGCATATGATGCATAGATCTTGATGCGTGAGTCGCATGATGCGTTGTACAGGGTTGAAACGAAAGTGAAGCACACTTCCTTGAGAGGAGAAGTTCGGTGCAATGCGCACTTCAGCTGGTGTGGTTTGCACCTAATTCGCACCACAAAGAAAAATCACTGGAACAATCTATCGGCTCATGCGATGGCATCTGCGATGCGCACTTGTGCTGGTGCGGTTCGCATGTGAATCGCACGAGCCAACAACTCCCTCCTTTGCTTTTCACTTAACTGATCCCCAATTTTTTTAGTAGTATATATTCTATTGTATTCTCCTAACACCGAGTCGCAGGACTATGTCTTCCAACATGCACAATCAGAAGAGACGCTCCCTAGAGCCCACTCTGACTACAGGAGTTTCTATATATGAGGCAGGACATTATGAGTCGAGGGTGCTTTGGGATTACGGGAATGCAAGCCTATTATCTTGAGTTCTAGAATCACCCATTCTTGGAGGAAAAGGGATTCAATATAGATGATTTCCAAGAAGAGTTCCCAAACATGCCAAAACAATTTCGCCATAAGGGCTTGGGAGCATTTTACAAAAACACCAGGCCTCTACTTTCCTGAGTTGGTATGGGAATTTAATGCTTCATACAGGGACAACCTTGACATGCTTAATCCTAAAGGTCTCCTAAGCAGGTCACCATGCATCAACTCAGTTTTGGTATGGGGTAAAGAAGTGAATATCACCCCGAAAGCCATTCATTCTGTCATATGGGACGACGAACCAATCCCTACATCAAGATACATGGAACGTGTGGCAAAAAAGGATGAGGAATACAAATGGGTTTCTAGTGTGATTACAAAAGGAGAACCCTGATGTGCCGCCATTCTACAGCACTTTTGACTCCTTTAACTAAGAATAATTGTGAGTTTTTAAGCAACCGTTGTCGTTTTTGACGTTTTATTGTTATATTTGCAGGGAATGGAGCTAGAGATAGAAATGGAAGAAAAAATGTTCAAAAACCTCAACTGGTTAAGCCTGACGGCTGGCGTGATGGACCGTCACACCTGTGACTGGCCGTCAGCTATACCGTCAGGACGAGACTGCAATTCATCGAGCACTGCCTAAGAGTGACGGACCATCTGACGGCCCGTCACTGACCTGACGGACCGTCACCCATGCCACCAAGATAAAACAAAGAAAAACACTGTAAGTCGTCACTGGGCGGACGACTTACCAGAATTTTCCAGCAAGTCGTCACAGGCCCGACGACTTACCAGAATTTTCCAGCAAGTCGTCACAGGCCCGACGACTCACCAAAAAAATTGCCTGGGAGCTCATTGTTTAGCTGTGACGGCCCGTCACATGCGTGACGGTTCGTTAGGCAACCCGTCAACGCGACGAGGGATTCCGAAAATTCTATTTTTGGACTTTATTTCCTGCACTACTATAAATACCCTGTGTTAGGGTTATTTTATTATTTATTACCCAATAGTTCTAGGATATTTTTGAGTGAGGTTTTGAGAGGAAAACACAACACAATTCGTTGTTCTTCTTCTTCTTGATCGTTCTTGGGATTTTAGCTTCTTGTTCTTGGATAATTGAAGCTTGTGTTCATATATCGTAAGAATCTTTTCTCTTTATTATGAATATGATTTTCTTCTCTTTCCCTAATAGCATGAGCAACTAACTTCCCACAACTAGGGTTGTGGGAGCCATGACAAAAGTAGCAATATAGATTCCGGGTAGCGTAGGGTTCAATTTATATGTTGTCACGTTGTTAATCATTCGTTATTTAAGTTTTCTAGTGGTTGCAAACATTAGAACATGCCTAGGTTTAATTTGCTTGAGCAAAGAGATTAAAACCGGGAAATTTGATTAACGACGAGGATTCGAGACTACCAACTCTCGTCTTATGATTAATGCTGTAACTAGATTAATCTACTTGATGTTTAGAATTGAAATAAGAAAGTTCACCTTTTCAAGTTCGAGAGAATTGAAAAGGAAATTCGTCTATTTGGTTGAGAAACGTTTAGATGATACCATTAATTCAATCACATCGTGATATGCATATAGAAAGAACCCGATTAAGCTTTGAGTCGAAATTGTTACAACGCCATGGTGAACACTTCCCTAGTTCACTCTCATATTGATTATTAATCGTACATTGTTATTTGCTTTGATCAAATATTGTTCACACAAACCCCACAATTTACCGGAAACTATTGATTACTAGTCATTTAATTCACTAACGACTTAATTTGCACCTTATTCCCTGTGGGATCGACCCCAACCTTAGTTGGGTTCTATATTTGACGATGACCGCTTACGCTTCGTAATTGGAGTTGTAATTTGGGCGTATCAAATTTTGGCGCCGTTGCCGGGGAGTACGGTTGTTTATTAAGTCCGGTGTGTTTATTTGACTTTTAGTCATATTTCCTTCTTTTACTTTTATTTGTTGTTTTTGTTTGGTACATGGTACAGAGTTGTGCATGCCAAGTACCCGACGCTCGGGTGAACTAATATTACCCTACGACCCCGAGCTCGCAAGAACGCTAAGGCAAACCATGAATGTACAACAACAGGAGGCAGCAAGGCTCGCTGCAGCTCAGCAAGCCCAACAATATTTAAATGCTGGTGGTCTTGAGGATGATATTGAGTTGAATGTTGAGGAGGCCGACTTGCATGGAGTTGGCGCTACGGGAGCTATTGTTCTTCCTCCGCTAGCGCCCGGGGCCAAGTTCAACATTACTAGCACAATGATTCAGCTGTTGAATTTGAGAGGAGTGTTCTATGGTGTTGCTGGTGATGATCCAAACCGACACCTGATGAATTTTGTGGGTATTTGCAAGTCGTTTGAATTTCCTGGAGTAAGTCAGACAGCGATCAGGCTCAGGTTGTTTCCGTTGTCTCTGTCTGATGAGGCATCATTATGGTTGACAGAGCTAACCCCTGACTCTATCACAACCTGGGGAGAGTTGAAAGGAACTTTCCTAGAAAGGTTCTTTCCTCCCTCTAGGATGATACAGTTGAGGGATGAAATTAGCAACTTCAGACAACAACCTCATGAGGCGTTACATGAGACTTGGTTGCGGTTCAAGAAAAAGCTAACACAATGCCCAAACCATCAGTTGACCAAAGATTTTTTGATGCAGACGTTCTACAGGGCACTAAATTCGGCTACCAAGCCGACATTGGATAAAGCAGCAGGTGGAGCATTTATGGGTCTTACTTTTATTGAGGCCACAACTATTTTGGACAGGCTCACCAAAACCAACAAGGCCTGGCATACACGTGATACAGAGGTAGCAACTAGCACTTATGCAGTTGGTATGTCAGCAGAGCAGCGCAGGAAGGAGGAAGAGCGGGACCAAGATATGGCCCATCTGAAGAAGCAAATAGACCTACTGACAAAGTATTTGTTGTCAGGAGGTATTGAGAAAGTGAAAGTTGTGGGTTCCCAAGGTAGAGCAACAGAGTTTGAACCTGATGAGGAGGCAAATTATTTGGGTGGTTTCCAGGCCAATGGTCAGGGAAACCAAGGTCGGATCTATCAGAGGGACAACTACTCTGAAAAAGCTGGCTACAGAGACCACGATCAGGGGAACTGGAAGAATAAAACTGATGGAGGTGTGTTGTATGTACCACCTGGTAATCGGGAAAAAGCTAGCACCGAGACAGGGACGTCCAAACTAGAGAACATGATGGCTAAGATACTGCTGAAGGTGGAATCTACTGACGCCGGGGTAAAAGAGATGAGGAGTGAATTATCAGCAATGAGTCAGGTAGTGGATTCACATTCCACCTCGATCAAGCAATTAGAGCAGCAAGTGAGTCAAATCTCGGCGTCTCTAAATCAAAGGAAGACAGGTACCTTGCCGAGTGACACTATTCAAAACCCGAGGAAGGACGGGAGCTGTATGGCGATCACAACAAGAAGCGGTAAAACATTATCGAAATCACATCCGGTAATTCAGACTCAGAAAGGTGATGTTGCGGATGACAATGTGGTAGAGGATGCTACTCAGAGGCTCACGGATAAAAGCAAGGAAGTTGAAAAGCTTCCAACTATGATGCCTCGACCACCACCTCCTTTCCCACAAAGGTTGAAGAAAAAAGTGGAAGATAGAAAGTTCTTGAACTTCATGACCATGCTAAAACAGATATCAGTAAACATCCCTCTGGTGGACGCTCTTGAACAAATGCCCGGATATGCCAAGTTCAGGAAGGACTTGATTACCAAGAAGAGGTCAGTGAGCTTTGAACCAGAAGATAACCTCCACCACTGCAGTGCTATTTCTTCAAGATCGTTAGTGGAAAAGAAGGAAGATCCAGGTGCTTTTACTATTCCCTGTACTATTGGGAAATTCAACTTTGAAAAAGCCTTGTGTGATCTTGGTGCTAGCATCAACTTGATGCCGCTAGCAGTTTATAAACAATTGGGTTTGGAAGCGCCCAAACCAACTACCATGAGGGTGCTAATGGCTGACCGTTCAGTAAAGCGACCGGTGGGAATATTGTCTGATGTGCTGGTAAAGGTTGGTAAGTTTATATTCCCGGCTGACTTTGTGATCTTAGATTGCGAAGTGGACTTTGAAGTTCCCATAATCTTGGGACGACCATTGTTAGCCACTGCAAGAGTGTTGGTCGACATAGAAAGAAACGAACTGACATTCAGATTAAACAATGAATTGGTCAAGTTTGATGCGTGTAAATTGATGAAGCCACCAAGAGACATGAGAGTGGTCTCGGTTATCAATGTTATTGATGAAGCCCCTATGGATGTCCATATTAAGGAGAAGGGTTGTGTCGAGACCCTAGCTATTATGAGAATGATGTTGCGATCGCAAGAAGAGAAATGGGTAGAGCCAGGCGGAGAGAACAAATCAAGGAAAAGAAAATACCGCAAGAGAACCAGCAAAGAAAAAGAGCTAGAAAGAGTAAAGAAGTTGTCTCGACTAGCTGAGGAGCCGATAATACAGAAAGTTGGAGCTCAACAGGATGATGTCGCGGGCACCTATTCCATCGATTTCTCCTTCTTTGGAGACCCTGGAGGTCTCCAACATCATGCCAGACTCTGAGTCCTATGGGCTTCACAGGTATTCCTTTCTCTCACAGTTTTAGCTTTCACATGTATCCATTAGGGACAATGCATGAGTCTAAGTTGAGGGTGTTGGGATACCTGTGAGTCTTTCACCACCGAGGGTTTTTGTTGTGGTGTTTCTTTTCCCTCCGGTGTGCTATCTAGTAGAACCGGCATGTTTAGGTGGTCATTATAATTTTTTTTTTGTGTTGTTTTCTGGTGTCGATAGCAAGCATGGCTCTTTGGAAAGTTGAACTAAAAGGAGCCCCCTCTGAAAAAGTTGAATTTGGTACTTATGTTTGAATCAATTGACTGTTTGGATCCTTGAATGTCATTGTGTGGTCGTGATTGGAATAATGATGCTTAAGCCGAGCTTATGTTTTGGTAGTTGGTAGTAGTATGGTTTCTTGGTGCCAAGTGTGTGTGAGCTTATTGTTATAAATTCTTACTCTGTGCATGCATCTAGAACTTGCCCGGTCTATTTTGTTAAGTTTGAAGTTGGTTGCTTAGGAAAGGATCACATGCCCTTTTTGTGTGCAGTCCACTTAGCCTATAAGACGATCCAAATGCAAATAATCCCTTTGATCCCTGTTTGAGCCATAATTGACCGTATTCTTTCGATAACCTGTCACCGTTTCTTTTTAACTTTGAATCACTATTTTGGCCCTGGTCCTTCCTTGGACATCGTGCACCTCAAACTCAGGCAATTAGCCTAAGTTGAGGGTGGCTACTATAGAGGTAAATGATAAGAAAAATAGGATGAATAAGACTAGGTGCAGATAGAATGAAAATTTTGGGTGTGTGCCTAAGAAAAAGAAAGAAAAAAAAATGAAAAAGAGATGAAAAAGAAGTGCCTAAATAAAAAGGCCGCACCTGTAACTAGAAAGAAGGAAATAAAAAGGTGAATAAGGATGGACGAAGTAAAGTTGAGTGGAAATGGTAGGTCGGTGAGTCCAAGGAGGGCTTAGTCACTAACTCCTAAATGTATCCCACCTGCACCCGAAGCCTCATTACAAGCCAAAACAAGTCCTGTAATGATCCTGAGCGGCTTTCTGAAAAACTGAAATAGAATAGCAAGGGCAAGCTTATGGCATCGCATGTTCATTGTTTGAAATCGTTTGTGAGTGTGAGAGCCTTACCTAATCCCAAATCTTGTGTGTGGGACTTCTTTGTGGTGAGGGCACCGGGATTTCTGTATTATCTACTGACTGTTGGGATAGCTATTGTGTGTGTATGCAGAATATTCTATCATATCAGAATGACATGTTTGGATCCTCACAAGTTAGCTTTTCATACATTTGTGTGTTATCGGGGGGGATTGATTTAAATTGAATAAGTTGTTGAATGGCCATGATTTGCTAGTAACACATGTTTGTTTTCTTAGTCGAGTCGTCCTTTTGTTATGTTGTCATGTTGCTTGAGGACAAGCGAACGTTTTAAGTTGAGGGTGTTGATGTGCCGCCATTCTAAGACACTTTTGACTCCTTTAACTAAGAATAATCGTGAGTTTTCAAGCAACCGTTGTCATTTTTGACATTTTATTGTTATATTTGCAGGGAATGGAGCTAGAGATAGAAACGGAAGAAAAAATGTTCAAAAACCTCAACTGGTTAAGCCTGACGGCTGGCGTGACGGACCGTCACACCTGTGACTGGCCGTCAGCCAGAACGTCAGGACGAGACTGCAATTCATCGAGCACTGCCTAAGAGTGACGGCCCATCTAATGGCCCGTCATTGACCTGACGGACCGTCACCCATGCCACCAAGATAAAACAAAGAAAAACACTATAAGTCGTCACTGGGCGGATGACTTACCAGAATTTTCCAGCAAGCTGTCACAGGCCCAACGACTTACCAGAATTTTCCAGCAAGTCATCACAGGCCCGACGACTTACCAGAAAAATTGCCTGGGAGCTCACTGTTTAGCTGTGACGGCCCGTCAGGTGACCCATCAACGTGACGCGGGATTCCGAAAATTTTATTTTTGGACTTTATTTCCTGCACTACTATAAATACCCTGTGTTAGGGTTATTTTATTATTCATTACCCAATAGTTCTAGGATATTTTTGAGCGAGTTTTTGAGAGGAAAATACAACACAATTCGTTGTTCTTCTTCTTCTTGATCGTTCTTGGGATTTTAGCTTCTTGTTCTTGGATAATTGAAGCTTGTGTTCATATATCGTAAGAATATTTTCTCTTTATTATGAATATGATTTTCTTCTCTTTCCCTAATAGCATGAGCAACTAACTTCCCACAACTAGGGTTGTGGGAGCCATGGCAAAAGTAGCAATATAGATTTCGGGTAGCGTAGGGTTCAATTTATATGTTGTCACGTTGTTAATCATTCGTTATTTACGTTTTCTAGTGGTTGCAAACATTAGAACATGCCTAGGTTAAATTTGCTTGAGAAAAGAGATTAAAATCGGGAAATTTGATTAACGACGAGGATTCGAGACTACCAACTCTCGTCTTATGATTAATGTTATAACTAGATTAATCTACTTGATGTTTAGGATTGAAATAAGAAAGTTCACCTTTTCAAGTTCGAGAGAATTGAAAAGGAAATTCATCTATATGGTTGAGAAACGTTTAGATGATACCATTAATTCAATCACATCGTGATATGCATATAGAAAGAACCCGGTTAAGCTTTGAGTCAAAATTGTTACAACGCCATGGTGAACACTTCCCTAGTTCACTCTCATATTGATTATTAATCGTACATTCTTATTTGCTTTGATCAAATATTGTTCACACAAACCCCCCAATTTACTGGAAACTATTGATTACTAGTCATTTAATTCACTAACGACTTAATTTGCACCTTATTCCCTGTGGGATCGACCCCAACCTTAGTTGGGTTCTATATTTGACGACGACCGCTTATGCTTCGTAATTGGAGTTGTAATTTGGGCGTATCAAACCCCTTTGGGCCACCTCAAGGGGATAGATTTATCGCTCAGATCTCAGATTCGAAGAATGCATGTGGCTCGACTTTGTGAGTACCAGATTTATCCCGACTGGCCACACCACTAAAGTTTGCATTGAGATGGCCATTCTCCTTGCATAGATCATGAGAGGCCTCAGTGTGAATGAGGGCGAGATCATAGCTAAACATCTCAAGAGAAAAGCATGACATGATGCCACATCCATGGCATTCCCCGTGCTCATCACCCTTCTATGCATTCAAGCTAGATGCCCTTTATTTCGAGGATTCAACAAGGCTAGGCAGGCTATAGGTATGGTTTGCCTAGACACAAAGAGGGATAAAGATGCTCCGCACGTCAAGAAGAGGAAACTTGAACAGACTTTTGAGGCCACCAAACTCAGTACTCGGGATAAAAACATAGTGCATGATCAAGAAAGAAATTCACCCGTATCTCAAGGAGCATCGAGAATTGTCCATGGAGTATCAGGAGCCAACCCTCCAGGTAATTTACTCAATCTTGCTCAAACTACCAACAAAAATGAGGAATGGTTGCATAAATTGGCCAGAGAAATTCTAG
This sequence comes from Jaltomata sinuosa, assembly GCA_003996215.1. Taxonomy (NCBI): domain Eukaryota; kingdom Viridiplantae; phylum Streptophyta; class Magnoliopsida; order Solanales; family Solanaceae; genus Jaltomata; species Jaltomata sinuosa. The sequence goes on along the minus strand of QJPP01000827.1, from coordinate 708,468 downwards.
CTTTGATAAAATCTGCTATCAAGTCAGCCCTCAAATCAGTTTTGTCAAGTGTGAGCAAGCTTTGTGCTAGGGTGGAAACTATGGAAACAGAGGTTGAGAGGTTCAAGCAAATGATCCCGCCTGTTGAAGAAAATTAGGATCTTAACCTACCGGCTACAGGCTCTAACTTCCCTACAAGATGTACTAGCCCTCCTGATACTTGGTGCACAAGTTAGGATCCTGATCAAGAAGACAACTCTGAGATGCAAGAAAATGGGACACCGGTTAAGATCACCCCAGAAAACACAGAGTCATTTGTCCACCATCAACCAACACCTCCAGCACCATATGTGAGGAGATGGGGACTTCAGCAAAATTGTTCTCGTATCACGAATTAATGACGTGTGAGGATAGGTGATTTGTAGAGCCCTCGGGCCTTCTTGAGGTCCGATGGGATCCATCGAACCCTCCGCTGGAATATTTTCAGCTAGATCCATCATATTCTTACATACCATCGCCGACACCACCAGCTCCACCGACATATCGACCACCTTATCAAGTCTATTCACGAAGGAGACACCGACATCATCATTAGCCTGCTCAGGGAGTTTTTGGCACTCATTATTATTTGGTTATCTTTTTGTGAATCATGGGCTAGGCTTGTTTTAAGTTTTGGGGGAGTATGTAAGAATTAACTTCATGATGGTTGTGTTGTGATTGACATTGCCCTCGCCGGGCCTTTAGCCTATGTTTTGCTTTAATTGTTTTGCTTTACTTGTTACTTTGAGCTTAATTGTTCCCTCGCGGGGCTTGAATTTTATTGATGGTGTGCCAGGTTGGTCTTACATGCCCCATTGTTCCACTACCCGTGCCTTGCAAATGCACTAAAATGCCTACGCCGAGGCTTGTTCTTGATTGATTCATGAGTGCAAAACATTGTGGATCGCCTTATTGATAGTATTGTAGAAATAAACTCCGAGGGTTTTCTTAATACTACGGTTCTTTCCTAAGGAGCAAAAGTTTTGAGTTTTTTTTTCTTTTGTTTTTGTGTGTCGAACCGGGTTGGTGTTTCCCTATGATAGATTGAGAGGCGAGTTTCTTAAGGGAAAATGCCAAGTTTAGTTTAGAATTGAGTCTGTAAATGCTTGTCTCGAAATGGGCCCACTGAAATTTTTTCTTGGTAAATTGTTTTTGAAAAGGAAAAAAGGAAGGGAAATGATTTTTTGAGAAAAAACATTCTCTTGTCATGACTTCCACACTCTCGCTTTAGCTTGATTGACTCACAAACGAGTGTGTAATAAACTAGGAATAGCTTGTCAAAAGTCATTTGACCCAATTGATTATGGGACTAATGGATGAAGTCTTGTGGCTTGATGCCTTGTGTGGTGAGGCTTTACCTTGATTCTTGTGCATAAGTGTCATCTTGAACTTGCCCCGAATATGATTCAAGGCGAAATTCTAGGTGTTGCCAAGCTTGGGAAATGACCTTAGGCCCTTTTTGATAGCCACTTCACTCAAATGACCTCCCAATGATATCAAGTCCTAGTGAACCCCTTTGAGCTTGTGACCATTATTTGACACCTTTGTAACACCTTGACCTTTTTGGAACCTCCATCTTGGCACCTATCCTCCCTAATTACTTGAAAATGAAATATAGGATAAAAGCCTAAGTTTGGGAGGGGGGAACAAAAGATAACATAGGCAAATGCCTAAGTTTGGGGGGTGCATGTGATCAAATGAGGAGAAGAAAAGAAATGCACTTTAAGTGCAAGGTAGCACCTTGATTCGAAAATTGAAAAGTGCTCCAAAATATCAATCCAATGAGTAAATTGAAAAGAAATAATAGGTGCTACCAAGTGAAGGTGATATAAGGTGTGAATAATCATGAGGTTAAAAGGAGAAATCTGGGTTGTATGAGGGAGAAATAAGGTGAAGTTGAAAATTGAAAAATGTGTGCGGCGTGTGAAGTGAAAAAAACAAAGAGCATGATGGAGGTGTAGTCACTTTAACCAAATGATATCCTCACCTTAGCCTTAGTCAACATTATAACCCGCAAGTCCTTGGTGATTTCGAGCTTGGTCAGCCTACATAAGTGGCGATTTACATGAAGGGCAAGCCCATGGTTCGATGCGCATGCACTTGAACTTCCTTGAGAGAGTGAGAGTCTTCTTGGTTCTCTTATAATCTCGTGGTTAAGAATTGAATAATTGTGAGAGGGATTATCTCTTATGGTGAGTGGCATCATGCACTCGAATTAAAGTATAGTGTGTCTATTTCAATTCAGGGGAATGAATGAGACAAGTCGTGTGGCGAATCTCGAGGCAAACCTTGACGGTCCATGCCAATGACTTGAGAATCTAAAATATCTAGTTTTGAATGGAAAATTCCCTTGAGTTGTAAAAGAGATATGATGTCCTTTTTGAAAACAAAAAGTTTTGAAATGAGCAATTGCCTTGAGCATGTGGGGGTCCAAATTGAGATAAGCATAGTAGTTGAGTCTTTTGTTTGAGTCTTTTGTTTGTTTATTTTTCTTAAATTTTTAGTGTAGAATATTTTTTGTGCCTTAATTGAGCATTAGCATAATTCATTCCTTGCCGTGTGAGTATCTTACTTGAGGACAAACAATAGTTCAAGTTTGGGGGTTTGATAAGTCGGTAATCTACCAACTTATTGAGCCTATATCCATGAATTATTGCTACATTTTTAATTGATTTAGAGGTTCTTATGGCCTTTATTGATGTCTATGCAGGTACTTTGGATAGAAGAGGAGAAACAAGGATATGGACCCAAAAAGAGCCAAAAAAGAGCTAAGTGCGAAGAGTTGAGAAAAGCTGGAGAATCTGCCGAGAGGTGCGGTGGCTGTGCGACACACACAAGCTAAGGTGCGGTTCGTATCTCCTCCGAATGAAGCTGCAAAGATGATTGAAGATTCTACTAAGGAGTGTGGTTGCCATGCGACGCGCACATCCCGTGGTGCAAAATGCACCACGTTCACACAAAGCCTACTTAAGCGGCTGAGGTCACTGGTCAACCTGAAGCAGGTGTGCTATGCGCACACTGCGATGTGTGAACCGCACGTCGCGTTGCACACCACCTGGAGGGCAATTTTGTCCTAAATTTATGTGACTATTTTGGGAACATATAAAAGGCAATTTTAGGCTTGTTTTATATATACGATTTTGAGGAGAGAATTTCAGAAAAGAACTTGAAGGTATTTTTTGGCTTGTAAACACTTTTCTCCATCTCCATTGAGAGAGGGTTTTCAATCCAATCTTTTGGTTAACAAATTATGTACCTAATTTGACTCTAGAACTTGAGAATCAACTACAATGGATGGGAATTTGATTTACCCAGCTGGTATATTTTCTCCCTCTTCTATGTGTGGCTAATTTCTCTTGTCTAGGGGTATATTGATGATGGGTGCTTAGCAAAGGGTTATGGGTGTTGCTAATTCACTTTTATAATTGCTTATCTGATATGGGTCTAGTAATTTCACCATGTTTTAATCTAATAATTTGTGGTTGCAAACATGAATTTACCTTACTTGGCTATATAATTGCTCGAGAGAGAATTTTGTAGTTGTGGATGTGAAATTGCTAGTGGGTACTTGAGAATCCACTTAGATTGGAGGCTACATATAGCTCCAATCGTGGAATCTCTCACTTAAGGATCCGAGCTAGAGATAGGATGACCTCCCCAAGAAAATGTTGGTTGGTTTTTAGCACACTGAATGGTGTTCTAACCAAAATCATCGGATATGTGGATGTTGATTGATAAATAACATTCCACACTTATGACCAATGCTACCCGTGTCAATAGGTGAAAATTTAAGTAAACTAGTCACAACCCTATCCTATAGTGAATGCCCCATCGAAAATGCACCCCCGAGTCATCTAGTTCTTATTGGTACACCCATCTTGATTTTATAGTTTTTATTTGAATTGAGTTAGTAGTGACAACTTTCCCAATTCCTCCATTTTATTGTTTGGTTTTGTTGAACAACTACTCTCACTTTGAAATCGTTTCGCACAATCTCTAATGAGCTAAATCAGGTCCCTTGGGTATGACCCCGACATCTGTTGGGTTTATAAATTTTGTTTTGACTACGCGATCACCGTGACCTCCTCATTGGAGAGACACGATTTGAGAGTTTATCACTAGCCCGCGTGCGTGCTAGCATGTCGCTAGCCTGGGCCTCTACATGGCCTTCGCATGGGCGTGTGTCTGGCCGTGTGCGCAGGGCCACATACGCAGCCCTTAGCTGCGTACGTCTACGCATCACTGGCAGCCTTTAAGTTTCCATATCCAACTCCTTCTCTTTCATTTCCAACATTTACCATGCGTTTTCCCCTATTGATATAGAACTCCAAACCTCCAAATCAGACTCCAAACAACTTTAAATCTTGTATTAGTAACTCTTTCGTTCCGTGATTGTTCTTGTACTTGAATTGGTAGGCTTTCGCCTTTAAATTCCTCTCTTCTCTTTTTAAGATTCCCTTGAACTAGTGGGATTCAGGGCTATATTGGGCCACGAAATGTCTCATTCGCGCCCAATTTTTGGGTATGGGTTATTTAACCCATTGCAAACATAATTGTGAGTTTTACTTTCTGTTTTGATGCGCGGGCCTCGAGGGTCATTTTTCAACCCAATTTCTGGCCCAATTTTCCGTATAAAAATATGGGTGTCATTCTTCTCGTCTTGACACCTGGATTATATTTTTTATAGCGTGGCAGATTTATGAGACCATTTTAAAGGGGAAGGCACATGAGTGATGGTTCGTGTTTGCGTTTTGACCCCGAGGTAGGTTATGGTTTACTTCCTAGACTGAGTTTAGTTAGATTTTATATTGTTTATATTACTAGATTGTTAGGTTGGATTTTTAGGTAGAAATAGGCTTAAATCATGTAACTTATATTATATTGGCCATTTTGGATCGTAGTTTAGAATCTTTTATTATTATCTGTAGTTTAGGAGCTTGTAGGATCACCGTGGCTAGCCTAAAATCTTTAGTATACTTTTAGGAGGTTTTAGAGGTAGAGTAGATGCTTGCAGTGGTTTCTGTAGTTATATTTTCCTCTATTCCTTCTTTAATGGTTGGTTGTGCATAACTGTGGGCCCAAGGCCATAAGTTGGATTTGGACATTGTTTCCAGGTCAGTTTTCCTTGTTGAAGGGTATTTTTCCCTGTTTTGCCTTATTGTGTGCTATATTATCTGAATGTGGAAATTACATACTCATACTGTATTTTCATGTCTATCGGTGAAGAAAAGAAAGATTTTTGAGGCTTTTTGTTCCAAACTTGAGATTTACTGGGATGTCATGGTTTTCAGACTTTTAAAGGAATTATCTTGGATTTTTGCAGCTTTTGGAAAGGGAAGGAAAAATACTACTTTTATGCATTTGTTGATAGCTCGATGTTTATTTTTTGGTGCCCCGATGCACTATTTTTGGGTTTTACCTTTATGCTTTGTTGATACGCTCGATGTTCATTTTGGGGTGCCCCGATACATTATTTTCTGGTATTACTTCCATGCACTTGATGATGAGCTCGAGGTTAAATTTTGGGCAACACGGGTATCGAATATCGGGTTCTTACTTTATCCTGCTATTGTGTCCTCATACATCACATCATCCTTCATCATATTGCATTAGCTTAGGTGTACTTGGTTTTTCGATTGACTGGGATTGAGTTTTTTCTTTGTTTCTTCTTGTTGGTTCGAGTGGTTGTGTTTTCAGTTTTATAACTAGATTAAGGTGGATCCCTATATTTTTCTTACTTTCCTGTAATTTAAATTGTATATTATCTTTCTACGCTCGGTCATTTTATGATGCTTACTAGGTACTAGTTGTTTTGGTACTCATACTACACTTTGCATCTTTTTCTGATGCAGCACCTAGTATGAGCCACCCCCATTGATCCTCTCATTATTCGTGACCTGTTGTAGTTCGGATCTCGGTGTGATCCCACTATCTTGGAGACTTTATATGCTTTCCGTCTTGTATTTCTGTCTATATTTTGTATTTTGGATAGATAGAGTCTGTTGTATAGCTACTCCTTACTTTAGGTTCTCTTGTACCGGTGACACCAGGTCTGGGTTGGTTCTCGTGTATGTTTTGTCTTCTTGGTCACTTTAGGGCCATCTTTTCTATATGTAGTATAGTTGGTAGGTATATATGCTATCAATCCTATTTCTTGTGTATGTTTATAACTTTCACTTTTCTTACCTAAACTGCTTTTATTGTCTTCCGCATTATTGGATTTGGCTTGCCTACTGGGGGGGTTGTGTAGGCGCCATTATGGCCCAGTTTTGGGTCGTGACAGAGTGGTATTAGAGCTCTAGATTCACTGATCTCTCTAGTACAAGAGCAAAGTTTCTAGTAGAGTCTCGTCGATTGGTATGATGACGTCCGTATCCAATTTGCGAGAGGGAATAGGACATTCCTAGGAAATATTCCATCTTTTTTAATTCCTTATCATGCTTAAGTGACTTGATCAACTTTAAAGTATCTTTATTTCACTCTTTCTCAGATGGTTTGGACAAGATCAGCAGTGGGTGTGGACGAGGTCCCTGTGCCTGCTGTTAGAGCCCTAGATAGGGGATGGGTAGAGGTCGACCCGGAGGTCAAGGTAGGGGTTGAGCTACGGTACCATCTTGGGCCCAAGCTAGGATATCGTCACCAGAGCATGAGGTCAGGGTTCAGGTGGTTCAGTATAAGCCGCAAGGTGTTGGTCCAGCCCAGCATCCAGCAGGTTTCATGGCTACTCCAGTGCTACAAGACACCTTGGTTTGGTGACTTGCATTTCTCGAGGGTATGACTCCACCAACACCTTCACCAGGTACTCCGATTGGCTCTCAGGTTAGAGATGAGGCTCATACTTTAGCCCAGGCAGTTACTCAGGGTTCAGGAGCGCAACCTACTATTGTGACTCCCTGAATAGAGGTATTTCCAATCCTTGCAGTTCTTCCACCTCTTCCAGCCGAGCCCATTATGTTTTCTGAGGAGCATAAGATGATTGGTAGGTTTCTGAGATTGGGTCCTTCGAGGTTTTTAGGTGCCTCCAGGGAGGATGCACACGAGTTTCTGACTAGATACTAAGAGAGATTGCATAATTTAGGGTTAGTTGAGTCGCATAGATTAGATTACACCACGTTTTAGCTGGATGGTCCAGCAAAAAAGTGGTGGAGATCATATGTAGCTTGCAGTCCAGTCGGTTCACCTCCGCTTACTTGGGCCCAATTCTCCACAGCTTTTCTGGAGAAGTACGTATCACGTAGCATGAGAGAGCGGGTGATGTATCAGTTCTCCAGGTTGTAGCAGGGCTCTATGACTATTTTTGAGTATGAGGTTTTCTTCCATCAGTTGGCTAGGCACGCCACTATGATTTTTCCCACCGAGTATGAGAGGGTGCATTGATTTGTTCGAGGGTTGACTCTGCAGCTCAGATTGTCCATGAAGGGTATGGTGGCATCAGGTCAGTCTTTTTTAGAGGTAGTAGACCATGCCCGCACCATTGAGGGCGTACTTCACGAGGACCAAGGGGGCAGTGATAAGAAGCCTTGCCATTAGGGTAGTTTTAGCAGTACACAGGCTCATGTTAGAGGCTACTATGGTAGGGATCAACATCAGCAACATTTCTAGTTGAGCCAGCCTATTCAGGTAGCATTACAGATTGCTGAGGGTCAGAATAGCCAGAGTATTATTCCTGCTCTATGGGGTGCTCATTCAGGGTCCATAGGTCATGGTAGTCATTCTTATTCAGCAGGGTCTTCACTGCAGGGTACGTATGGCCAGGGTTGTTATGAGTGTGCCAAGATAGGCCACTTTGCTAGAGAGTGTCTGTCAATACCGCACAAGAGGAGACTTGATCAGATGGTTCAGGCCCCTAGGTCTCTAGCACCACTAGCCAGAGGTGGTTTACAAGGTAGTAGGGGTGGTCCCCAGGGTACTAGAGGCGGTCCTCAATCCAGTAGGTCAGGTGGTCATGGCGGTCGGAGCCACATGTATGCAGTTCTAGGCCGAAAAGAGGCCGAGGCTTCAGATGCTATCATCATAGGTATGATCTCCATTTGTCATCAGTCTGCTTCTGCTTTGTTTGATCCGGGGTCTACATTCTCCTATGTATCAGCCTATTATGCTATTTGTTTGGATTCTGCTTGTGAGTCATTGCCTATGCCCTTGCGTGTATCTACCCTAGTAGGAGATTCTTTAGTAGTGGATCAAGTGTATCGGGTTTGTGTGGTGACTATCCTGGGGTAAGACATGTGGGTAGACATGGTTGTACTTGATATGGTTGATTTTGACGTGATCTTAGGCATGGATTGGTTATCTCCTTATCATGCAGTCTTGGATTGCTTTTCCAAGCCTGTTACTCTATGGATGCCTGGTATCCCTCCTATCATATGGAAGGGTACCAATTGCCACATATCGAGGGGAGTTATATCATTCCAGAGCGCCCAACAGTTGGTTGGGAAGGGGTGCTTAGCCTATTTTGCCTACATATGTGATACTAGTGCCACCACACTTTCACTTGAGTAAATTCCTGTGGTTTGTGAGTATTTGGACATGTTCCCTTCTGATATTTTGGGTCTTCCTCCTGATTATGACATTGAATTTTGTATTTATGTCAAGCCAGACACTCGACCCATTTTTATTCTGCCATATCGGATGGCACCAGCTGAGTTGAGAGAGTTTAAGGATCAGCTCCAGGATCTGTTGAGTAGAGGGTTCATCAGACCTAGTATGTCTCCGTGGGGTGCTCCATTTCTATTTGTGAAGAAGAAGGACGGGTCCATGCATAGGTGTATTAACTACAGACAGTTGAATAAGGTGACAGTAAAGAACATATATCCAATGTCGCATATTGATAATTTGTTTGACCAGCCACCAATTGAGGATCAGGGCTGCGGACATCCTAAAGATGACATTTAAGAGTCGATACAGCCATTATGAGTTCCTACTCATGTCTTTTGGGTGGACTAATGCCCCAACAACATTTATGGAGTTGATGAACCGTGTGTTCAGTGCCTACTTGGACTCATTTATGATTGTGTTCATCGATGACATTTTTATATATTCGAGGAGTACAGAGGAGCATGAGCAGCATCTTAGAATTGTACTCCAGGCCTTGCGGGACCATCAGTTATATGCCAAATTAACTAAGTGTGAGTTTTGGCTTGAGTTGGTGGCATTCCTAGGGCACGTGGTGTCCAAGGATGGGATTATGGTGGATCTGACAAAGATTACAACATTTTGTGATTGGGCTAGGCCTACTTCTCATACCGAGGTTCACAGTTTTGTCAGGTTGACAGGTTACTACAGACTTTGTGTGGAGGGGTTTTCTTCTATAGAAGCTTTATTGACTAGATTGACTCAGAAAAATGTTCCTTCTAGTGGTCAGATGAGTGCGAGGTGATATTATGAAGCTTAAGGCCTTGTTGACTTCAACTCTGATTCTTACTCTTTTGGTCGAAGGTCAAGCGTTCACCATATATTTTGATGCTTCAGGTATTGGTTTGGGTTGTCTGTTGATGTAGCAGGGATGGGTTATTGCTAATGCTTCTAGATAATTAAAGGTTCATGAGAATAACTACCCCACACATGACTTGGAGTTAGCAGCGGTAGTCTTCGCATTGAAAATTTAGAGGCAATATCTTTATGGCAGCCATTGTGAGATCTTCACTGACTATCATAGTCTTTAGTACATTTTTAGCCAGAAGGATCTAAATCTGAGGCAGCGTAGGTGGTTGGAGTTACTGAAAGATTATGACATCTCTATTCTTTATCATCCGAGCAAGCAAATATGGGATGCCTTAAGCCGAAAGGAAGTGAGTATGGGTATCTTGGCTTTCTTAGCGACAGAGGAGCGACTTTTAGCTTGGGATATCGAGTCCTTGGCTAACAAGTTAGTTAGACTTGATATTTCTGAGCCGGGCTATATTCTTGCTTGTGTTGAGGCTACATCTTCCTTGTTGGATAAGATTCGAGCATAACAGTTTGATGATGAGAGATTGAGGATCATTCATGATAAGGTGTTGAGTGGTGAGGCTAGGAAGGTGACCTTGGATTCAGAGGGTATTCAAAGGATCGAGGGTCGTTTCTGTGTTCCTAGAGTTAGTGACTTGGTTAGACTGATCTTGGAGAAGGCTCATTGTTCTAGATATTCCATTCATCCCGGGGTAGCTAAGATGTAGTGACTTGAGGAAGCACTACTGGTGGTGTGGGATGAAGAGGAATATCTTGACTTTTATGTCTAGGTGCTTGAACTGTAAACAGGTGAAGTTTGAGCACCAGAAGCTAGGTGGTTTGACTCATAGGCTACCCATTCCGGAGTGGAAATGGGAGCGGATAGATATGGACTTTGTTGTTGGTTTGCAATGTACTTTGCAGAGATTTGATACTATTTGGGTCATTGTGGATAGGTTGACAAAGTCTGCTCACTTTCTGTTGGTTTAGACTTCCTACAGTTCTGAGAGGTTGGCTCAGATCTACATTCGCGAGATTGTCCATTTGCACGGTGTTCCAGTTTCCATCACTTCTGACAGTGGTACTCAGTTCACTTTGCATTTCTGGAGGTCTATTCAGAGAGAGTTGGGTACTAGAGTTGAGATTAGCACCGCTTTTCATTCGTAGACTGACAGTCAGTCAGAGCATACTATTAAGGTTCTAGAGGATATGTTGTGAGCCTATGTTATTGATTTCAGGGGTCAGTGGGACCAGTGCTTAGATTTGGCAGAGTTTGCATATAATAATAGATACCATTCTAGTATTCAAATGGCTCTATTCGAGAATTTGTATGGTAGGCAGAGCAGATCTCCAATTGGTTGGTTTGATGCTTTCGAGGTTAGGCCATGGGGTACCAACTTGCTTTGTGATTCTATAGATAGGGTTCGGGTTATTTAGGAGAGACTTCGCACTGCCTAGAGTAGGTAGAAGAGTTATGCTGACCAGAGAGTTTGAGATCTAGAGTTCATGGTTGGTGACAGTGTTTTACTTTCGGTATCGCCCATGAAGAGTGTGATAAGGTTTGGGAGGAAGGGTAAGCTCAAACCTAGGTTCATTGGGCCATTTAATATCCATCATCGCATTGGAGAGGTTTTTTATGAGTTGGCCTTGCCTCCTTCTCTTTCCAGTGTTCACCCAATTTTTTATGTCTCTATGCTGCATCGGTATATCCTGGATGAGGCTCACGTGCTTTAGTTGGATTCAGTTCAGTTGGATGAGTCTTTAGCTTTTGAGGAGGAACCTGTTGCTATTTTGGACAGGCAGGTTAGGAGGTTGATGTGCAAAGAGATTCCATCAGTTAAGGTTCAGTGGTGGTATCATCCTGTCTAGGAGGCTACTTGGGAGATTGAGACCGACATGTGGACCCGCTATCATCGCCTTTTTGAGTCTTGAGGTTCTATCTTTTCTCTAACTTTCGAGAACTAAAGTCCTTTTAGTAGTGGATGTTGTAATGACCCTCCAGGTCATTTTCCCATTTTCATGCTTTTTCTATATTTTGTGGTTTCCTGCAGTGGCTACAGGTCATTTATCACTTGCCGAGACTGACGGTTCGGTGCCCAATCTATTCATTAGGTTGTTATGGCTATTTTCCTGTTTTAGAACTTGAACTTAGAAAATCTTTAACTTCGGTCAGCTTTCTTGGTAAACTTGCTCAAAATTAAATTCTGACAGTTCTATTGGCTCCGGAGCAGGGATTTTGGTCTAGTGGGACCCTTGGTTTAGGTCTGGGTACTTTTGATTTGGTTTTGTGTTGTTTTTTATATTTTCAAAGCCAGTTTGGCTTATGGGGTTGACTTTGGTCAACTTTTGGAGAAGACGACCTCGGATGGAAATTCCATCAGCGCTGTTAGCTCTGGAATGTCGACTTTGGTCTAGAGGGACCTTTGATTTGGGTCCCGAGGCTTCCGAACTTGTTTTTGGCCCTTGGGTTTCATTTTGGAAGAGTTGGCCAAAAGTTGATTTTGGGCGTTGGGCCCAATTTTTGTTAAATCAACCTCCATTGGGATTTTCATCAATTCTGTTGAGTCCAGAATGCCATTTTTAGTTGAATAGCTCAGCTCGTTTGTGTTCGTGTAATGACCCTTCCGGTTATTTCCACGTATACGTTTTCCTTGAACCGTTAGAGCTTGTTTGTAGTGGCCCCAAGTCATTTAAGGCTTGTCGGGACCGGTATTTCGGCGCCGGGTCCATTTGTTTGATCGTAAGTTTCTTTGATAAATTTTCTGAACTTTGGGTAAAATGTCTCGGAGCTTTTCTCTCAAAATATAAAGAGTTAGAAGTCCCCCGAAATACCAAATCGAAGGTCTACGAGTCTAGTTTGTAACGCACAAAACCTCACGTCCAACTGATCGCGGAGTAAAAAGTTATGACTATTTTACCGCGGACTGTCTGGCAGAAAATGGGTTGCGAACCGCGTCGCGAACCGAGTCGCGAATCGGGTCGGGTTAAACTCGATTTAAAGCCTCAAATTCACGTTTTAAAATGCCGTTTCAGTTCTGAAACAGTGAGAAAACATAAGAGAGGGTTCCAAGAGAGTTCTTTAGTATCTAAATCATGCGATGGTGAGTTGCAAACTTAAATTTAAGAATTTTATTAGCATCGCGCGTATATTTGAAAATATTTTATTTATAAGTTGAATATGGTAGAAAATTATATTATTATTACCTTTTCAAAATATTTTAAAGGTTTATGGAAAATATTTTTGATACGATATAATTGTATATGTATTTATTTTATAAGGTTTTTATACATTGTAATATTTTAACGGAGATAGTAAATTTAGTGATGTTGAAATTTATTATTATAATATAGTAGGTTTTATTCAAAATAATTTTCTAATGATTATGGTATATTCAAAAATTATATTTATTATACCACGAACTTACGCAATACCCGAATATATATGTAGCGGGATAAAACATTTTGGATATATCCCCTACCCTCCACGTGGAAGTGGAGGGAGTGCCCAGCAAGGCTTAGGGTGATTTGTGGCCAAGCATGGCATTTATTGGATATATATATAAGTAAGGATGTTGCTGGGAGCAACACGTTTCCTTTTTAATGATTAAGGAAAACAAGCCATAGGCAGTGGCATTTTGTTCATTAATTTTCCACAACTAAATGAAATTGAAGCCATTTTCACAAGTGCACCTTGACATAGAAAATCTAAGATTCAGCAATGCTAAGAATTAAAATAAACAAACCCCATAAAAGGTTAATCAATAAGCATAAACCGGAAGTTGGATACAAATTCTCAACCTTGTTAACAAGGGTAAGCATGCATATCAATTGTGATATACAACTTATTTAATGCACCGTAATGTTTGGTGGGGAAAAATATATTTTTGACGATTACTATTTGATCATCAAAAGGAAATCAATTATCTACGTCAAGTTATTCAAGCCCGAGTTTGAGTTTGATTTCGTGTTGGGGATTTTTCGGAGAGGTTCAAGCTTTTCATCGGACGACAGGTAGGTTACGGTTTATTTTCCCCAGACTCCGCATTTATAGGATAAAATTGTATTAATGGGCATCCTTGGGTTGGTTTATTAGGTTGGTACCACAGACCTCGACCGCTTTATTCATGTCCGCCTACTTTTGTTCCTCCGTTGCTTGTAGTATTTGCCGATATATTTTATTTTCCCTTGTGGTCCTGTGAGGCCTTGCTGACTCTGGAACATAGAAGGTGGGATTTTGGGAATGTCCGCGAGTCTCGGGCATAGAATTATCCTTCTAGGCTAGTTATGCTTGCTTAGTAGCTGTGGGCCTATGCAGGGTCGATAGGTTGATTGTGAGCTGCTGGGCAGCTATTGTGTGTGATCATACCATTTCCATGCATATAAAGAGGTTTTATCCATGTTTTATTATGGTTTTGGCTTCGGGCCTATTGGCACTATTTTCTAAACCTTGCATGGCCCCGGGGGCCCATTTTTGATGGAAATAATTTGGAAATGGTTTGATTTAACTTGTGAATTTCCGGGGTAAAAGAAAGTAAAATTATGTTTTAAATCATCAGTTTTACGATTAACGCTAGACTCGGCAGGGCCGGGGTGCAAGTTGAGTTTTCTTGCTACCTGAGATGATTTTTAGCCTCGGTCGGACCAAACACCTGAGATGACTTTTTACTGTTTAGACCCGGTTATTCCCGGGCAGCTTTGGAGGGGTTTTTGAGACATTTTCCTACTACTTTAGTCCTGGACAGGGTCTGGGCATGCATATTCGAGACTGAGTCTCTATCTTGTTACCGGACTTGTTTTCGGACGACATGTTTGATACTGAGTTTTAGTATGGGGTCTGGGACCTCCATGGACCTTGCCATCCAGGCCAGGGGCTTCGGGCTGCGTGTGTCGGAGGAGGGGTATACGGCGGAGTAGAGGTATACGGGCATTGTCCTTCCATGGAACCTACCAGCTGGGCCGGATCGGGGCCGGAGGAGGTACATACAGAGATACTATTTCACTTGAGATCTTCATGCATCATATCATTCATTGTTTGAGGCTCCACCCTTGTTTGTTGTTTGTTGATTGTACGCTCCGGTAGTATGGGATGCCGGAGGGTTTGTTTCACTTGTTTGTGTTCCTCGGTTGTATGGGCGGCCGGGGACTGTAGGTAGACTTTTGCTATTTACTTACAGAATTGTTCTCTATTATGGTAAGTATGAGATTGGTTACTGCTAGACTGTTAGTTTCTGGATTTGAGATTGATATGATTAGTTGAGTTTGATTCATGTCTCTGAGCATGCTATCATTACTCTTTCTCTCTTCTTCTTACACTTGAGGTTACCGGTATACCGTCCATTTCGTAAACTTATTTTGTATACACTGTTATTGCAAGGACCCCAGGTGCGTTACTCTTACTTTCACCTGTGCCTATGGTGTGTATATTCTGCTTACTAGCCTCACATGTGGTTCTGTTGATTTCCCTCTGGACTAGTTCCTGTGTACCTTTCGTTGATTTCTGTGACTGCTTGCTTCTATTCTGTCTATTACTACGCTTTTATCTTATATGTGCCCAGTCGGCCTATGATACCTACTGGGTACCTTATGCTTCGCATTTGGTGCTCACCCCTACCCCCTGCATCTTTGGGTGCAGATCCTAGCGTGGGCCATCGCCGTTAGATCGCTGTGATTCGTGCTTGGAGATCTGTTGGGGACTACTTCAGACTGAGGGTGAGCTCTTGGCGATCGGAGCTTAGCTTTAGTTTATCTTTTGCTTCATGTACTCTATTACCATTCAGAGATATCTGTATATATTATTTTGGATTATTTGCACTCCATGTAAGTAGTTTGGGCTCTATACTATGATACCAGGTCTTGGGGTTTGGTTTAGTTTTTGCATATGTATATATTTATATCCCTGTTATCTATTTTATTCGTCTTGTTCCCTTATTTGCTAGATAGTAGCCCATTACTAACTGTTCTGGGCTACGGGGATTGGTTCACCTACCGGGGTTATAGGTGCCATCATGACGGGGAAATTGGGTCGTGACAGTTCGCAGGACCCCAGATGTGTTCCCGACATTTTGTCAGAGAAAAGTTTCATGTTGGCATAGCTATTGGCAGTTGGTTGCTGTCATGGCACCAGCAGGCCATTGCCCATGTGTGGGCATGGCCGCGTACGCACAACAGAACCAGCAAACCCCTCCTTTGTCCATTGCCTAGGCAACCAGTAGGCCGCATGCGCGGTGGCCAGCCCTCCTACGCATTGGCATGTCGATGGCCTGAGCCTCCACCTGGCCTTCGCGTGCATGTTCTCCTGGCCGTGTGCGCAGGGCCACATACGCAGCGCCTGGCCACGTACGCCTAGGCATCGCTGGCAGCCTTTAAGTTTCCATCTCCAACTCCTTCTCTTTAATTTCCAACATTTCCCATGCTTTTCCCCCCATTGATATAGAACTCCAAAGCTCCAAATCAGACTCTAAACCTCTCCAAAGCTTATGGTAGCAACTCCTTCGTTCCGTGATCATTCTTGTACTCGAATTGGTAAGCTTTCGAATTTAAATACTTCTCTTCTCTTTTTAAGATTCCCTTGAACTAGTGGGCTTCGGGGATGTTTTGGGTCCGGAAACGAGTCTTATTGGTGCCCTACTTTTGGGTATGGTTTATTTAACCCGTTGGGAACATAATTGTGAGTTTTATTTTCTGTTTCATTGCATGAGCCCCGAGGGTCATTTTCTGACCTGAATTCCAACTTGATTTTTCGTATATTAATATAGGTGTCATTCTTCTCGTCTTGACACAATAATTATGTTCTTGATAGTGTGGTAGCTTTCTGAGGCTGTTCGGAAGGGGAAGGCACAAGAGTGATGGTTCATGTTTGCAGTTCGGGCCCGAGGAAGGTTACGGTTTACTTCCTAGACTGAGTTTAGTTAGATTTTATATCATTTATATCATTGGAACGTTAGGTTGGATTTTTAGGTAGAGATAGGCTTAAATCATGTAACTTGTATTATATTGTCCATTTCGAATCATAGATTAGAATATTTTAGTGGTATCCATAGTTTAGGATCTTGTAGGATCATTGTGGCTAGCCTAGAATCCTTAGTATGCTTTTAGGAGGTTTTAGAGGTAGAGTAGATGCTTGTAGTGGTTTCTGTAGTTATATTTTACGCTATTCCTGCTTTAATGGTTGGTTGTGCGTAATTGTGGGCCCGAAGCCATAGCTTGGATTTGGACAGAGTTTCTAGTTCAGTTCTCTTGGTTGAAGGGTATTTCCTTGTTTTTCCTTGTTGTGTGCTATAATATCTAAACGTGGAAATTACATACTCATACTGCATTCTCATGTCTATCGGTAAAGAAAAGAATGATTTTTGAGGCTTTTCATTCCAAACTTGAGATTTACTGGGTTGTCATGGTTTTCAGACCTTTAAAGGAATTATCTTGGGTTTTTACTGGTTTTTGAAAGGGAAGGAAAAATACTACTTTTATGCATTTGTTGATAAGCTTTATGTTCATTTTCGGGTGCCTCGATGCACTATTTTTTGGGTTTTACCTTTATGCATTATTGATAAGCTTTATGTTCATTTCCGAGTGCCCCGATACGTTATTTTTGGGTTTTACTTCCATGCACTTGTTGATGAGCTCGAGGTTAAATTATGGGTGCCCAGGGTATCCAATACCGAGTTCTTACTTTATCATGCTATTGTGTCCTCATACATCAGATTATCTCTCATCGCATTGCATTGGCTTGTGTATACTTGGTTTGTCGGTTGACTGGGATTGATTTTGTTCTTTGTTCCTTCTTGTTGGTTTGGTTGGTTATGTTTTTGGTTTTGATAACTAGATTTAGGTGGATCCCTGTATTTTTCTTACTTTTCTATAATTTAAATTATGTATTATCTTTCTATGCTCGGTCGGCCTATAATGCTTACTGGGTAACCGTTGTTTTGGTACTCAAACTACACTCTGTATTTTTTTGATGTTGCACGTAGTACGAGCCACCCCCATTGATCCTCCCATCATTTGAGACCTATTTCAGTTTGGATCGCAGTGAGCTCCCGATGTATTGGAGACTTTACATGCTTTCCATCTTGTATTTCTCTCTATATTTTGTATTTTGGATAGACAAAGTCTATTGTATAGCTACTCCATACTTTAGGCACTCTTGTACCAGTGACACCAGGTCCAGGTTGGTTCTCGTGTATGTTTTGTCTTCTTGGTCACTTTAGGGCCATCTTTTTTAAATGTATGTAATGACCTTTCCGGTCATTCCCGCGTTTATGCTTTCCTTGTACTGTTAGAGCTTGCTTGTAGCGGCCCCAAGTTATTTATAGATTGTTGGGACCAATGGTTTGGTGCCCTGGCCGTTCGTTTGGTCGTTTTGGTTGTTTTCTTGTTTTAGAGCCTTAACTTAGGCTATCATTGAATTCAGTCAATATTCTTGGTAAACGCACTCAGAATCGTTTTCCGACAGTTTCATTAGCTCTGGAGCATGGATTCTGGTCTAGATAAACCTTTGGTTGGAGTCTGGGAGCTTTTGGTATGGTTTTGTGTTGGCTTTTGAGTTTTCTAGCCAGTTAAATGTGAAAGTTTGACTTTGGTCAACATTTGGAGAAGACAACCTTAGATGGAAATTATGTCAGTGCTGTTAGCTTCGGAATGTCGAGTTTAGGCTACAGGGACCATTGGTTCGGGTCCCGATGCTTCTGGACTTGATATTGGCCCTTAGGTTTCATTTTGGAATAGTTGGCCTAAAGGTTGATGTTAGGTACGGGGCCCACTTTTCATTAAATCGACCTCCGATGGAATTTTCATCAATTCTGTTGGATCTTGAATTCCATTTCTAGTTGAATAGCTCAGCTCGTTTGTATTCTCGGGACCCCGGATGCATTTTTGGGAGTACATCGGGTGAAAATTTGCCTAAGGTTGGTTGCTGGTTGCTGGTATGGGCAGCAGCGTGCGCCCAAGGCGCCTGTGCCCCTTGCGCCTAAGTTCCCTGGCCGCCCTGGCCTCCTGTGCCCCCTGTGCCTCAGTGCCCTGGGTGCCTGTGCCCCCTGCTCGTCAGCGCTCTGGCCGCCCTGGTGCATCTGGACCGCGTGCGCCTGGGCATTGGCAGCCTATATAGCTGTCCACAACTTAATTTTTCAGCTCATTTCCTCTTCTTGCCCAATGCTTTTCCCCATTAAAATTATCTCCAAAACCTCCATTCTTTCACCTGGTTCTTCCTAAACCTTGGAGGATTATATATTTACGATCCATGCTCATTCTTGGCTCTAAAATTGGTAAGTTTCCTTGTTAATTTTCGTTAAATTACATTATTTCCCCCTTTAATTCTCCTAGTTTAGGGGCTGTTTGAGCCTTTGTTTATGGTCCATTTTCTACTCAATTTTGGAGGATGAAGTACTGAGAACATGGGGAACATTGTGGTGTTTTTCTTTCTGACTTCGGGTTGCGGGGCTCGCGGGCCCGCTTGTGACCCGAGTTTTGATCCGGTTATACTTTTCGCAATATGGGTATCGTTAGTCTTGTTTTAATGCGTAGATTACCTTCTTGATAGTGTGATTGATTTTCGGGACTTCTCGGAGCGCTTTAGGCTTGGACATCATCATTCTAGCAGCTTGTCATCGGACGATAGGTAAGTTACGGTTTAACTCTTTTAGACTTTGCATATAAAGGATATAATTGTACTAATTAGCATTCTTGGGTTGGGTTTATTAGCTTGGTACCCCAGACCTTTTCCGCTTCTTCATATCTGATTTATTTCACTCTGATAATTGTAGTATTCGTTGTAGTTCATAGTATCACCCTTGTGGTCCTGTGTGGCCTTGTCTTTGACCCTGGGCCATAGATGGTGGGTTATTCGGGAATGTTCATGAGTCCCGAACATCGATATTCATTTGTAGAGCTAGCTATATATGTTTTAGAGTTATTGGAGCCTGTACAGGGCCGATAGGTTGATTGTGAGCCATTGGGCTACTGTTTGTGATTGAGCATGCCATTATCATACATATAAGGAGGTTTTCACAGGTTTTACTACGGTTTTGGCTTTGGGCCTACTATCAATGGTTTTCTAAACCTTGCATGGCCCCGAGGGCCTATTTTCGGTAAAAATGGTTGTAAAAGATTTGGAATTATTTTCATGGATCTTTTTGGGGTAAGAAAGTTAAAAGGATGATTTTATCACTGTTTTCATACTATACTAGACTCGACTGGGCCGTAGTGCTAGATTTGATTTCTTATTGATTTGAGATGGTACTAGACTCGAACGGGACGAGCATCAGATTTATTTTACTACTGTTTTAGACCCGGGTATGCCCGGGCACCCTTGGTGGGGTTTTTGAAACTTGATTCACTTTTTTAGACCCGAATAGGCTCCGAGCATGCATTTTGACACTCCGGCTATGTATTTGGATTCAGACACACTCTGGACTGTTATTGAGACTTGAGATTTAGTATGTGGTCGAGGACGTCTATGGACCTTGCCGATCCAGACCAGGGGCTATGTGCTGAGTGTGCCAGAGAAGAGGTATATGGTGTAGTTGAGGTATACGGGTCATGTCCTTCCATGGATCCTACCTACTGTGCTCATAGGCGCCGGAGGAGGTATATACAGAGTTACTGTTCCACCTGTTTTTCACCATTGCATTATATCATTCATTTGGGTGAGAATCCACCCTTGTTTACTGTTTGCTCAGTGTACGCTCTGGTAGTATGGGATGCTGGAGGGTTTGTTTTCACTTGTATGTGTTACTCAGGTGTATGGGCCCTCGTGGGACTGTAGGTAGACTTTTATTTATTGTCATTCTATCGTGATATTGATCCTGATTATGTTTACATTCGATGACTAGAAACTGGGAGTTGTATTATATTCATTTGGTTCACTTGATGGTTATACTTGGGCTATATGTTGTTTATTTATGGCTTATGAGTGGTATTTACTAGCATGACTTTGTTGTTAGTCCTGTTTTCGAGGATGTTATCGTTATTTTCCTTCCCTCCTTCTTTTTTTACTTGAGGTTACCGATATACTAACTTCATCTTAAACTCTCCTTATATACTATTATTGCAAGGACCCCAGGTGCGTTCTTTATCCCTTCACTTGTGTTCCGTGATGTATCTTTCTATTAGCTAGCCTAGTATGTTGTTTTCTTCTTGTATCCTTCTGTGCTAGTTTCCGTGTGCTTATTCATTATTTCTGTGACTACTTGTTTTTTTTCCTCTATATTATTTCTTTTATGTATTATATGTGCCCAGTCGGCCTATGATACCTACTGGGTACCCGTTGCTTAGCAATTGGTGCTCATACTACACTCTGCATCTTTTTGGTGCAGATCCTAGTATGGGCCATCTCTATTGATCCGTGGAGACTCGTGCGGGCAAACTTTTGGACTATTCGAGGTTGAGGGTGAGCTCCTGATGGCTAGGCTTAGCTTTTAGCTCAT
This sequence comes from Jaltomata sinuosa, assembly GCA_003996215.1. Taxonomy (NCBI): domain Eukaryota; kingdom Viridiplantae; phylum Streptophyta; class Magnoliopsida; order Solanales; family Solanaceae; genus Jaltomata; species Jaltomata sinuosa. The sequence continues at coordinate 687,604 of QJPP01000827.1, read as the reverse complement.
CCTTTATATCTTGTACTCTTTTTGCTATTCAAAGACAGATGTGTATATATTCTTTTGGATCCTTTGTACTCTGTATATTTAGTACTGACTCTTATACTATGATACCAGGTCGTGGGTTTGGTTTAGCTTCCGCTTATGCATTTCTGTTGCTTATTCTATATTCTTATTTCCCTTGCTTCCGCTTATATTATGCTCCTCCCGCTTGATTCTTAGATAGTAGCCCATTACTAACCGTCTCGGGCTACGGGGATTGGTCCGCCTACAGGGGGATTGTAGGTGCCATCATGACTGAGAAATTGGGTCGTGACAATGTAGTACAATTGGTATGTATATATGCTATTGGCCCTATTTCTTGTGTATGTTTATATCTTTTGCTTTCTTACCTAAGCTTCTTTTATTGTCCTCCGCATTATTAGGTTTGGCTTGCCTACTGGAGGGTTGTGTAGGCGCCATCATGGCCTGGTTTTGGGTCGTGACAGTTTCCTCCTATTAGTTCACCTTAAGACTACCATACTATGGCTTCTAGACAACACGTCACACCCCATATCAAAACAACAAGAATATACTTATCACAATATGAACATGCCACCAGAAATACATGCAATTAGATGTTATCGATCCCATAACTCTTTTCTACCCTTAATATAATAAATCCAAGTTTTATAGTTGAATCAACCCATAATCGTTCCACACTTTTAACATTAGTCTTATCTGGTCATAGTCATATTTTGAGGGGAAAATGCCTCAAAACACACATAAACTATGGTCGGAATTGTTGTTACACACTCTAACTTTGTGGAGGTCCTATGACCCCCCTGGACTATTTTATAGTATAATATTTAGGGTAGTATCAGCTTAGCTTGACCACTAACTCACTCAAACTAAAGTAAGTGCTTTCACACGCTATCAAAAAGAGGGGTCAGTTCTCATTAATGTTAATTTATCTTACATTAACCCTAGAATTTTCTTAAAACTCTCTAACTTTATCTTCATGATTATTGATCAAATAACACAAATCATTCCAATTTCATGTGATTTTTACTTTCAATCTACTATTTTGAAGTTGCTGCTTATACGTGTGTTCACTTGCATGTCCATCTATGCTAATAATACCCACAAAATTACACTATAAAATAGTTCAGGGAGGCCATAGGACCCCCACAAAGTTAGAGTGTGTAACAGCAATTTCAGCCATAGTTTAGGTGTGTCTTTAGCTATTTTCCTTATTTTGAGTCTTACACGTAGTTTACTACACACACATCCCTTTTTAAATTGTTCTAGGCTACATCTCACTGAACACCATGTCCAAAGTCTTAATCATGCTTTCTCCTGTTAATTATATAATATATATATGATTTTGTCATGACCCGATTTCTCAGGTTATGATGGCACCTACAATCCCTCAGTAGGCAAACTAATTCTCGTAGCCTGGAACGGTTAGTAACGGGCTACCACCTAACCAATACGCATGAAAAGCAGAAATAAATGGAAGAAGAATAAGATAAAGACAAGAGAAAGCAAAAACCCGAATAAATATAAGAACACTACACTAACCCCAAGACTTAGTATCGATAGTACAGAAGCTTCTAATAGGATACAAGTGCTAAAAGTAACTAAAGATAAGTACAATTATCGCCGAATATACAAGAGTAACAGTACAAAAGATGAGATGTGGTCAAGCCTCGACCGTCAGGTGCTCACCCTAGTCTCAAAGATCCTAAAAGTTGCACGAGTCTCCACACGATCAACGGCAAAATCTCGCACTAATATCTGCACCAAAACGTACAGAAGTGTAGTATGAGTACCAATTTCTAAGCAACGGGTACCCAGTAAGCATCATTGGCCGACTGAGCGCATATAAAATATAAAGCCATAAAAAGCAGAATACAAGAATATAGTCATAGAAAACAAGGAAGAAGCACAAGGAAACTAGCACACGAGTAATCCAACCAAGAGTACATGAATAATATGCTAGCACAAAAGATACACATACACAGATTCACAGGTGAAAGAAGGAAGAAGGACGCATCTGGGAACCTTGCAACAAAAATGTATATAAGGAGAATTTAAATAGATGGGCGGTATACCGGTAACCTCAAAATAAAGGGAAAGAAGGGAAGAAAGCCAACAATCGAACTAGAAATCACACGCTAACAAAACCATTCCTAAGACATCAAATACAAACTAAAAATAGGCGTAAACAGGTCATAAGTCAATCCTAAGATGGTATAACTAACCCAAAAGCATACAAAACTGCTACTCAAACCAGGATAAAACAGGAATCAAAACCTCACAATCGCTCAGAAAACTACACAATCAGCATCTCAGTAAAATGGGACCCACTAGCCCCTCAATAATCTCAGTCCCAAGGACGGTGCCTCAACAGGCTAAAACCATTCATCCAGTCAATACCAAAAGTCCATACTAGTTCTACGAAATGATAGAAGTAACATAATCTACCTACAGTCCCAACGACCGCCCATACAACCGAGGAACACAATCAAGTGAAAACAGACCCTCCGGCTACCCATACAACTGGAGTGTACACTGAAAACACATCAAACAAGGGGGGAATCGGTGTGCCAAATGCATGATAATGATATGATGTGAAAGTAACCGGCGTGTTTCCCCTCAGGTACCTCAAGGGCCCATATATAGGCAGGACCCATGGAAGGACTCTACCCGTGTACCTCTCCTATGCCGTACACTACTCATCCAGCACACGCAACCCAAGGCCCCTGGTCCTGGATCGACAGGGTCCATGGGTGTCTACTCATCGACCACGTACATCACCCAACAATCTCAAATAGTAGCTCAAAACTTGAAACCTCATAGTATATGCCCGGGATCGAACCGGGTCTAAAACAGTAGTAAAAGTCTCAATAACCCTGTCAAAGGGTGCCTAGAGCGTATCCGGGTCTAAATCAGTAATAAATGAAGTCTAGTGCTATGGCGCTACCAAGCCTCGTATCAGTAGGAAAAATCAAGTCTAGTGCTACAGTTCTGTCGAGCCTAGTATCAGTAGGAAATCAAGTCTAGTAGGAAAAATCAAGTCTGAAATCATCCAAATCCCATTTTATCATTATTTATACAAAAAAGGGGCCCCTAAGGCCATGCAAGGTTTAGAAAACCATCTATAGTAGACCCAAAGTCAAAACAGTGATAAAATATGCAGGGAAAAACTTTTTTCATGGATGATATGCTCGCACACAAATATAAATTAGCACAACAGCTCATAAATATTCCTACTGGCCCTGCACAGGCTCAACAACTCTATAGCAGACATAACCATCCTAAAATAAAAGCTCTATGTCTGGGACTCACAAACATTCCCAAATAACCCACCATCTATGTTCCATAGTCAGTACAAGGCTGCAGAAGACCACAAGGGTAATATACAATACAACGTGAATACTACAAACAACGTATGAAATAAACGGATAGAAAGGCGGACAAGGTCTGGGGTACCAACCTATAGCAACCTGCCCAAGGATACTAATTAGACCAGTTATAGTCTATATACGTAGAGTCTAGATAAGGAAAACCATAACCTACCTTTCATCCGATGACTAGATGCGGGAACGGCGTCGCCTAAGCTCGAACTGCTTCGGGAAGCTCCAATTCACAAAAATACTATCAAAACAATATTCTACACGTCAATATAAAGCTAATGGTACCCATAATGTCACAAACATAACCAGGTCAAATTTAGGCCATTGGTGGGCCCGTTGGCCCCACAACCCAAAACTGGAAATGAAAGACACCATCGTGTTTTTTATAATCCTGGGAGCACATTCTCAAAATTTGAGAGGAAACGGACATGAAATGGAGTTCCAAAACAGCCCACCCCATTTAAGAATTTAAGAGAATTTAAATGGAGAAAACGGAAATTAAAGAGAGGACTTACCCGTCTTAGAAGCCAATAAATGAGCTAGGATGGATGAAATATTATCCTCCAACCAGTTGGGGTCAAAAATGGTGAAATATGGAAGCTTTGGGGTCTTTGTCAATGGAGGTTCGGACATGGAAGTGTTTGAAAATAAAGAAGAAAGAAGGGGAAATTCCAATTTAAAGCTGATTGCCTTGGCCTTCGTGAACACGCCCAAGGTGTCAATGAAGAAGAAAGAAGGGGAAATGTAAACTTAAAATTTACTGCCTTGGCCTTCGCAAACATGTACAAGGTGTCACCTACGCGAATAACAAAATGGGGTAGCTGGCCAAATGCCCTATGCGAACGCGGCTATGGCCCGCATTTGTGAAGAACAAAAATTGAGGTGGCTGGAATTGCCCTATGTGAACGCGACCAACTTCCCGCATTCGCGAAGAGCAAAATGGGCTATGACATGGGTCCATGAGAATGCATTCGGGGTCTCGCAGACACAAGCGAATAGAGCTATTTGACTAGAAACGACATTTCAGATCTAACAGAATTGATGAAAATCCCATCGGAGGTCGATTTAATGAAAAGTGGTCCCCGCACCCAAATATCACCATAAGGCCAACTATTTCCAAAAAGAAACCCAATGGCCGAAATCAAGTCTGGAAGCCTCGGGAACCAAACCAATGGTCCCTTTATCCTAAACTCGATGTTTTGGAGCTAACGACACTTACAGAATTTTCATCTGAGGCCATCTTATCCAAATATTGACCAAAATCAACCATACAAGCCCAACTGGCCTAAAAACACAGAACGAGAGAGATTTCCATGCTGAATAGCTCCCGAATCCCAACCAATGGTCCAACTAGACCAAAGTCCACGCTCCGAAGCTAACAGAACTATCAGAATTCAATTTCGAGAACGATAGCTAAGAATGTTGACCAAAGTCAACAATTTCCAAAGTTGAAGCGCTAAATCCAGGAACGGCCAAAAAGACCAAACAAACGGCCTGGGCACCTAAAAGTCCCAGCAAGTCATAAATGACTTAGGACCGCTATAGACACGCTCTAACAGTGCAAAGAAAGGCAAAAACACGAGAATGACCGGAAGGGTCATTACATCATCCACTACTAAAGAGGACTTTCATCCCCAAAAGTCAAGAGGGAATGGAAAAGCAAAGATTAACAACAGCAGATACAAAGCCCGCACTACTATGTCAGACAACCCGGGTAGCCTCCTCGATTGGATGGTACTCAACAGAACAAAACCATGAATGTTTACCAAGATCAAACTCCTTACTAGCCAAGCTAGATTTGAACCCTTTATTCCACAACTCCAAGGGCTTGCCAACCCAAAATGAATTTTGTGAATCTCAATCGGGAAGCACCGACACAACATCAAAACCAGAGAACCAAGGCGATCAACCCACATGACTCGAATCCTTGAAACTACAACCAAGTTAACCAAGAAGCCATCAACCTAAAACTATAACTCATGAACCCACTGATCCGCAAAAACCCTTCATCCTGAACTGACTCCTTTTGCACCATAATTATTAATCTTCACACATGTCGAACACTCGAGACGTTCTCAAAACACCAACTGAACCACCGGAGATCCATAGTTCCTGATTACACTCCACCATGAATGAAGTTACCCTTTATACTCAAATTCAACGCAAGCTAATCTATAACTTACTAGCCTTGCCATCCAAGATGACAACCCATAGCATATCCTCAAAAACTGGAGTTACCTATGAAGACTAACCATCAACCAATGAACAGATGCTTTGCTAACATCAAACTCGATAACTGAACCCAACTGAACAACCCATCTAAATTCAACTGAAGCTTGCACACCAAGGTTAGGAAAAGCATGTAGGAACATCCCGTGTCAATGGAGAAATTTCTAAACAGTCGACCAAAGCAGACCTCGATGAACTGTGCCAAGTCTGAATCAACTGAAAGCGAATGAACCAGGGCAACCTTCCCCCAAGAACCCAAACCAAAACCAAATCTCTGCAAGGAGTGTGGTAAGCCTACCACGAAGTCTGTAGTCAACAATTTCGCTCCAAGCTTTAAGAAGCACCGCTGCTACTCCCAATACTCGAACACTTTTTGGATTTGACATTGCCTTACTAACCTCACATCGAAGAGAAACCCACCATACCATGAATATCAAGTCAGAACACCCCGTAGGTAAGGAAAGGTCGCTTGAAGTCCAAGGTCGCCATCTGGATATAGAAATTTGCATAACCCATCAATTCACCTCTTTGGCTCGAATCAACCATTCTACCGTATCAACACACAACCAACCATCCCAAATCATACCACATACCGAACCTTTAGTCCATACTGGTTAAGTCTAACCAACACGGAAACCCCACATAACAAACAACCCTCGAAGAATCAACTAAATAAGCTTTCAAACTCTCGACAAATGAAGGTGATCACCAACCTTAAAGTATCATTAGAACCCATAATAGCCTCGCTAATATCAACCCGCACAATCTGATCACACATAATAAACTACCGCTGAATCTCAAACTTATGCCGCTGAGTCTGTCCAACCATAGTAGAAGGAACCTTGTACTACCTAGAACACCGCTAAAATCTGGAATGTCCAGCCTAGATCAAAGGTTAGTCAAGGACTAGGTGTCCAAGGCCAACTGTCATTCCATAACTGAAATAGGGAAGCTAAGTTGTTCGAACTCAATGCCTTCCAACTCAAGAAGCTTCAACCAAAAGAACCAACCACAAACCATCCGAAGTAATTTGCTAGCCCACGATTCTGAAACCCAATACTAGTTGGCAACCAATACCTCTGTCGAACCTATGCGTAGACCCGTACACTGTTGACGAAAACTTAGGAACTGGAGTCAACTAAACTCTGAATATACCATTTTCCCAAGCCGTAACTACTACTGAAACATAAAACCAATCGAAGGGAAAAAGACACTGCAAATTGCAATTTGGCTGAAGCAAGTCAACAACACCTAAGCCAGAGAAAACTCTCAATCGTCACCTCAGCTAGCTTACTAAAACACATAAGCACGAGCAAGGAGTCATCACCCTCCTTTACAAACCCAACAAAAGCCCTTTCAAAGGAAACACCAAACCTAATAAGCTCTCTCTCAAAGCAACCTGGAGCTATTCCCTTAGCTCCCACAACTCCTACCGGCAACACTTGATACGACCGAACAAGGGTAGGCCGAATGCCTCACTCAACCAACATGTTGTAGGCAAAAACTCGCTAACAAAGCCATAATTCCATAGTCAGACCTCAGTCATGACACTACCATCAACACTTAGCCAAATAGATAAAGCCAGAACCATACCACAATACCATACTCAAACTTGATTATATCAACCAGAACTGGGGAGAGCAAGAAAGAAACTCAACTAGACTTAGAATAGAAGGAAACCATAGAAGCAAACCATACCTACTAACTCACCAGACCAAACAACTAAGGAGGGTCGATTTTGGTCACTAGATAAAAGCAAAACTGACCAATGGTCACTAGTGTAACCAACACCACTCGACATAAGAAAGGATCTCAAACTCTGGCACTACCATCGGTATCACACCGAACCAATACAAGGACCTCTAGCCACGTTAGACAATGGCCTAGTCAATAACCATCCAGGACCTCTAGAAAGAAAGACCCAAAGCAAGCCTAGAACCACAAAAAACAGGAAGCAAGCTCTACTAAACTTACCCACGAGCTACAACCTCGGAAAAAACCACTCAGGGATATCTCACCCTATCCACTACCAAAAGAGGTAAACTACCAAAAAACATGCAAATAATACTACAAATTCAAAAAGTAAATAAACTGAATAACTAAAATAAGGAAGCACATAAGCAAATACATGAAAAAGGGAAGAATCATGATGCGAGCAAGGCTATTACCAACCAAAGGTAAACAGAGTCATACCTAGAGCAACAACATTGGGAACCTCTACCTCTCGCCCACCAAGAGGGGCATCGGACTGACGGTGTCCAACACTGGCTGGAGTAGTCAAAGCTTAAGGCTCAACCATCCCTCACAAGGGACAATCTCTATAAAGGTGACCAATCTCCCCATAATCATAACAACTGGCTAGCCAGGATACATAATCATGGGACATTTCCTAGCAAAGTGCCTATGCTCACCACATAAAAAACAACCTCTACCAAATGAAGCCTGATGGGAAGATCTCACTGAACCTAACCAGCTACCATGGCCTACACACTCTGGAGGAAAAACCTGAAGAATATGATTTGTACCCTGCCTACTATGCTCAACATACCCTACACAACTACTCTCTGGAACCTGTGGAGCAACTAAAACTGGTCTGCTAGATAAGAAGCAATGGAACTGATCCCTAGCATACAATCCCCTACCTCGAGTTTGAGAACCTCAGAAATTTCCCTGACAATGATGCTTGTTATTATTGCCTCCATATGCCTCACAACATAAACCCTCAATAACCCAAGCGTGATCAACTACCTAAAGGAAAGTCGTCCCAACTGTAACCAAGTGCTTGGTCGCCAACGGAGTGGCAAAGTTAAACCCCCAACAAAGCTCTGAATCCTATCCAACTCTGAAGGCATAGTCCTAGAAGTATGTCTAACCATCTCATGAAACCTCACTTCATACTTCAATATAGACATATAACCCTACTGAAGAACTGGAAGCCCAAATCTAACTGAAGCACATCTCGAAGAACCGGGTACTAAAACACCCACTAGAGGACTCAGAGTCCTAACCACGGTGTCTGAAAGAACTAGGGTATCCTAAAACACTACCAGAGACTGGGGTAACCTCACACCCCATATCTGATGTAATCTGCTCTCACTCTAAAGTATCGGTGTTGACGGCAACACTAAAGCAATAGGCACAGAAGCCTCGATATCACCCGCTATCAAACTCATCTTAGGCGTCTGAGTAGGAATGAGATAATCGAAGTTTAGAAGTCAAAAAAACCAGGAACGCACGATAAGGAAACAAGAAGATGGAACTTTTCCTAACAATGCCCTGCAGCCTCCCGCAGATAGTATACAGACATCATCGTACCGATCTGCGAGACTCTATATAGAAACTTGATTCTGTAGTACGACCCAATTTCTTAGGTCATGATGGCACCTACAACCCCCTAGTAGGCAAACCAATTCGTAGCCTAAAATGGTTAGTAATGGGCAACCACCTAACCAATACGCATAACAAGCGGAAATAAATGGAAGTAAAATAAGATAAACACAAGCGGAAGCAAAAACCCAACTATATATATAAGAAAACTACACCAACCCTAAGACTTGGTATCGACACTACATAAGCTTCTAATAGGATACAAGTGCTAAAAGTAACAAAAGATAATTACAACTCTCTTTGAATATACAAGAGTAACAATACAAAAGATGATATGTGGTCATGCCACGACCGTTAGGCTCTCACCCTAGTCTCGAATATCCCAAAAGCTGCACGAGTCTCCAATGCGATCAACGGCAAAATCTCACACTAATATCTGCACCAAAAAGTGCAAAAGTGTAGTATGAGTACCATTTGCTAAGCAATGAGTACCCAGTAGGCATCATCGGCCAACTGAATGCATATAAAATATAAAATTCATAAAAAGCAGAATACAAGAAGATAGTCACAGAAAACAAGAAAGAAGCACAAGGAAACTAGCACATGAGTAATCCAACCAAGAGTACATGAATAATATGCTAGCACAGAAGATACACATACACAGATTCACAGGTGAAAGAAGAAAGAAGGACGCACCTAGAACCTTGAAACAACAGTATATATAAGAAGAATTTAAACAGATGGGTGGTATATTGGTAACCTCAAAATAAATGGAAAGAAGGGAATCAAGCCAACAATCGAACTAGAAATCACACACTAACATAACCATGCCTAAGACATCAAATACCAAGATAAAAATAGACATAAACAGCTCACATGTCAAGCCTAAGATGGAATAACTAACCCAAAAGCATCCAAAACTGCTACTCAAGCCAGAATAAAATAGAAATCAAAACCTCACAATCACTCAGAAAGCTACACAATCAGTATCTCAGTAAGATGGGACCCACTAGCCCCTCAATAATCTCAGTCCCAAGGATGGTGCCTCAATTGGATAAAACCATTCATCCAGTCAATACCAAACGTCCATACTAGTTCTACAAAATGATAAAAGTAACATAATCTACCTACAGTCCCAACGACCGCCCATACAATCGAGGAACACAATCAAGTGAAAACAAACCGTCCAGCTACCCGTACAATTGGAGCATACACTGAACACACATCAAACAAAGGGGGAATCGGCGTGCCAAATGCATGATAATGATATAATGTGAAAGTAACTGATATGTTCCCCCTCAGGTCCTCAAGGGCCCATATAGAGGAAGGACCCATGGAAGGACAATACCTGTGTACCTCTCCTATGCCGTACACTCCTCATCCGACACATGCAGCCCAAGGCCCCTGGTCTTGGATCGACAGGGTCCAAAGAGGTCTACTCGTCGACCATAAACATTGCCCATCAATCTCAAATAGTAGCTCAAAACTAGAAACCTCATAGTATATGCCCCGGATTGAACCGGGTCTAAAACAGTAGTAAATGTCTCAATAACTCTCTTAAAGGGTGCCTAGAGCGTATCCTGGTCTAAATCAGTAATAAATCGAGTCTAGTGCTACGGCCCTGCCAAGCCTAGTATCAGTAGGAAATCAAGTCTAGTACTACATCCCATGCCGAGCCTAGTATCAGTAGGAAAACTCAAGTCTAGTGCTACAGCCATGCCGATCCTAGTATTAGTAGGAAATCAAGTCTAGTAGGAAATATCAAGTCTGAAATCATCCAAATCCCATTTTATCATCATTTATACCAAAAATGGGTCCCCAGGGCCATGCAAGGTTTAGAAAACCATCTATCGTAGGCCCAAAGCCAAAACAGTGATAAAACATGCAGGAAAAACCTTTTTCATGGATGATATGTTTTCACACAAATATAAATTAGCCCAATGGCTCATAAATATTCCTACCGGCCCTGCACAGGCTCAACAGCTATACAATAGACATAACCAGCCTAAAATAAAAGCTCTATGTCCAGGACTCGTGGACATTCCCAAATAACTCACCATGTATGTTCTAGAGTCAGTACAAGTCCGCACAGGACCACAAGGGTAATACACAATACTATGTGAATACTATAAACAACGTATGAAATAAACAGATAGAAAGGCGGACAAGGTCTGGGGTACCAACCTATAGCAACCCGCCCAACGATACTAATTAGAGCAGTTATTAGTTATAGTTTATATACGTAGAGTCTAGATAGGGAAAACCATAACCTTTCTGTCATCCGATGACTAGCTGCGGGAACAGCGTTGCCTAAGCTCGAAATGCTCTGGGAAGCTCCAATTTGAAAAAACACTATCAAAACAATATTCTACACGTTAATACAAAGCTAACGGTACCCATAACATCACAAACATAACCGGGTTAAAATTTGGGCCACTGGCAGGCCTCGCAACCTAAAATTTGGGCCACTGGTAGGCCATCGTATTTCTTACAATCCCGAGAACACATGCTCAAAATTTGAGCATAAATGGACATGAAATGGGGATCCAAAACAGCCCGCCCATTTAAGAATTTAAATGGAGGAAAACGAGAATTAAAGAGAGGACTTACCCATCCTAGAAGCCAATAAATGAGCTAGGATCGATGAAATATTATCCTCCAACTAGTTGGGGTAAAAAATGGTGAAATATGGAAGCTTTGGGGTCTTTTGCAATGGAGGTTCGAACATGGAAGTGTTTGGAAATGAAGAAGAAAGAAGGGGAAATGCCAACTTAAAGCTGACTGCCTTGGCCTTGGGGAACGCGTCCAAGCCATCGCCTACGCGAAGAACAAAATGGGACGGCTACCAAATGCCCTATGCGAATACGGCCATGGCCCGTGTTCATGAAGAACAAAAATTGGGGCAGCTGAAATTTCCCTATGCGAACGTGGCTAGCTTCCCGCGTTCGCGAAGTGCAAAATAGGCTATGACAACAACCAGCTGCGAAGGGAAGATTTTCATAATTTGTGTCCTCGAGAATGCATTTAGGGTCCCACAGACACAAGCGAATATGGATATTTGACTAGAAATGACATTTTGGATATAAGTATCGCAAAAATCCCATCGGATGTTGATTTAATAAAAAGTGAGCCCCGCGCCCAAATATTAACCTAAGGCCAACTATTTCCAAAATGGAACCCAATGGCTGAAATCAAGTTCGGAAGCTTAGGGACCCAAACCAATATTTCCTCTACCCTAAACTCAATGTTTCAGAGCTAACAACGCTTACGGAATTTCCATCCGATGCCATCTTCTCCAAATGTTGACCAAAGTCAATCATACAAGCCTAACTGGCCTAAAAACACAGAACGAGAGAGATTTCCACACTGAATAGCTCCCGAATTCTGACCAACGATCCAACTAGATGAAAGTCCATGCTTCAGAGCTAACGGATAGCTAAGAATGTTGACCAAAGTCAACGATTTCCAAAGTTGAAGCTCTAAATCTAGGAACGACCAAAAAGACCAAACAAATAGCCCGGGCACCAAACTACCTGTCCCAGCAAGTCATAAATGACTTGGGACCGCTATAGGCATGCTCTAATAGTAAAAGAAAAGGTGAAAACACGAGAATGACCGAAAGAGTCATCATTACAAATTTGCGAATCAAAGCCTATACTAAAGTAAATCATAACCTACCTCGACGCCAAGATGCTGCTATATTATTCGTGGAACTTTGCTCCAGATTTCTGGCGGAGATATTGTGAGAGGGATGGTGGGACCACATTCTTAGAGAGCTCCTTCTCTCTATTCTTGGAGTTCTAACAGTAAAATAGCCTTAGTGGAATTTTTTTAGGAGGAAACTCTCTTTAGAATAAGAGATGAACTCTAGAATAAACTTAAAAACGAAGTTCTGGTTTGTTTCTTTTGCTACAACATGATTGCTATGGTGGCCCACAGTTCACTATGGCAAAGTTTGACTGACTTGGTCCACTTTATTTTAACTCTATTTTATTTTACATTTGCTTAATGATTAAATTTGTTATCCCAAAACTAAATCTCATACCAATAATTTTTTTAATTCTTTTATTTTTATCATGGATGTTTCAATAACAATAAAATAGGTCATTACACCGAACCATGTTCGTCACATAGTTTAGTATGTTCTGTAGATAACATCACGAAAAGCATGCTAAGTCATCCACTTTAGGGAAAATCATGAAAAAGGACATTTGACTTGCGGAGCAATCCATACCTACATCGACAAACATAGCTTTGAGTAATGAGTCACTTAAGACTCACACCTTCTTAATTAATCAGCTAGTCCTCTTTAAGTCAATATTAGGTCATTTAGTTTCCCTTTTTCTGAAGTTTTTTATTTAGCCATTTGCCTCATGATTATAACTTACCACGTTGGCTCCATGTTCATATCATCCACCATTTATTAGGTTTGTACTAGTTTTATGAAAGGTTGGTACCATTATACCATAGTTTGTAATTTCACGAGTTCATAGCATAAGGGAAATCCATTATCTTAAATAAAGGAACACTTAGGGTCTTTTTGGAAAGCCACATGGTAATTGAAATAGGTGTAACTACTAGGGTAGTAATTACCAGCCTAGTAATTACACAACCTAGTAACTAGAACGACCTGTTTGATATTTACAGTGTAATTACAAGTGTACTATTTGGTTGTACAAGTGTAATCACATGATTATATTAAAATTTTAAAATAAAAGTTAATTATTAAAAACTAAAAATTTATACTAAACAAATAAGGGCCTTTATAAATGGTATTAAATTAAATATTTAAGATATATATATATATATATATATATATGTGTGTGTGTGTGTGTGTGTGTGTGTGTGTGTGTGTGTGTGTGTATGTGTGTGTATATATATATTGTCTTTTGAAATATATTAATTAATAAATATATATTCTTAACTAATATTAAAAAAATTGATTTATATTTTTCAAATTAGTATATTTTAATAATATTAATTATAAAAACTTAAAGTACATGATTTTTAAGAACATCATGAAATGCATGTTTAACAAAAAGATTAATATTATAAATATAATGTCATAAAATTATTAAAATACTTGACAAAAAGATAATATATCAATTCTAACTAAAAAATAAATGGCTTGCAATGTGGAATATCAAGTCCATAGTAGTAAAACAAATAAATTAGAACTAAAAATATAATATAATTTCAAATTTCAAAATAAAAAATTTAACATAATACTCTTATGTCAAATTTCAATATAACGTATCAAATCTGATTCAAAAGAAAAGGAAAATCTAAGTTTATAACCTTATTCAACAATGAATTCTACTTTAATTTATGAATTAGAATACTAACTAAATTATGCTAAATGAAAAAAATAAACATAAAATAAATCTAAAATAGATAATACGAACAATTGCACGGAACCACAAGAAGTAAGGGTTTGGAAATGAGAAGGAAATGAAATAGAAATAATATATTTTTTAAAATAATTAGAATAATAGAAATAAAAAAGAATTTAAAATAATAGAAATAAAATAATTAAAATGAAAAAATAAAAATAAAAATAAAAATAAAAATAAAAATAAAACGACGAAATTAGAAAGTAATCAGCTTGTAATTACACCATGTAATTACCATCAATTCACAACTCCTCCTTATGAATTGGAGAGTGTAATTACTCCCTGCCAAGTACAACCAATTACCTGCTGACCAGGTAATTACCTGACCAACCAAACATGTCAAACTGTGTAATTACACCAAATTCAATTCCCAGAGGGGCTTTCTAAACAGGTCCTTATAGAATTCACGAAAAGCATATCAAATATTTCACTTAAAACCATAACACGAGACTTTGCAAATAAAGGAACATCCAAGGGTTAGAGTCATCAAACCATTTGCATACTTAAAGCCCAAGAAGTTTATAACGCTATCAAATGGGATTTCTATTGTCTTTAAAAGTCATAAAGGTTCACATATCTCACATTTTTCATAAAATTTACAAGTTTATGAAAAGGAGACATGGAAACTTCACATACTAGGTTGAATCATGAAACAAGAGTAAGAGTACTGGTTTTCATGGAGTATACTTAAAGAACTTGGATGGGCTACTAGGTTCATGAGCAATCTTGTTCTAACCCTAGTCATCACAAGTCTTCATTCGAATCAAGAGAAAAGTAAAAATTTGAAGGATTACGTGTCACGACCCAACCTGCCAGTGGAATCCACCTGAAACCCTCGGATGAGCGAACCAATATCGACCCAACACTATTAAAAATTCTAACAGCTCAAAACCAGTTTGCATTAAAATAAACTAACATAAATATTCAAAAAACAATACTAAACAAGATCCTGTTGAAAACTACCCCTAGAATCCGAAAGTCACGTACCATATCATCTACCTAAAGTCTATAATACGGTGATGAAACCCCAAAAATAAGGGAGTCTAAGTCCGAACAATGGACTAGTGAATGTACTAGAGAAACCATGGTAGCCCGAAATAAGCAGCTCACTCTTAGAATCTAGAATATACAGAACTAGATCTGAAGTTGCGTAAGAGCCGCCGAAAGATGTCCTGTACTCATAAAAGAAAAAATAAGTACAGAATCACTACCCAACCATTGTGTACTGGTAGGATCATCGGTCAGCTCCAACAAACAATATAAATACAATAAACCAAAACTGAGTAAAGGCAGGATCATCGTCCAGCTCCAACAAACAATATAAATACAATAAACCAAAACAGAGTAAAGTAGTGCAAGGGTGTAGTAATAACAAACAACATGATTCCAGACTCTCAGCCTACCTTCTAACTTATCAACCACATAAAAACAGGTTCGACAATCATTTAACCATGAACAACAAATAAGACAGTACCCTCATCTCATTCCCAGACCAACTACATATCTCTAGACCAACACCTAGTGTTAACATGCAATGCCGGTCCATCCTAGGACAAACCCCACATTTAAGTGTAACACCTCGGTCTCTCAAGGACCAACAAGATAAATCACAAATTCAGCAATCAACCTGGTACACTCATGGAACCATCAAAAATATAATCAACAATGTAAATTAAACTTGTACCAGACGTGGTACCCGAGTCAATCGATATATATATAACTTGTACCAGGAGTGGTACCAGAGCAAACTATTATTATTTCGTACCAGGCATGGTACCCGAGCCAACCATTAATATCACACAAAACCAACAGTCAACACCAAAATAAACAGAAACACCTTGTAAACCAATAAGCAATAATCAAGTTCCTTTCACATAATCGACACCACAAACACTTGGATATTTAGTCTTCCTTTTCTAAGCACGAAAACGCGTACAATACTAAGTTATAGTTACATGTATGTACATTGCATATTGCAAACATTAACCATCACCTACCTCGAATTGATTTTGGAAAACTTTACTGGACCGGAGCCTTCCTGTAATACCCCAATATATCAAAGCTAATATTTTCATTCGACCATTTCGTGATAAAAAGGATTAGTCTCTACTTCACGCTCTCTAAACATGAATTTTTGCAATATTTGGGAAGTTGCTTGCCTTAGAGTAAGACGTTATTTTAGGAAATTGTATCGGGGTATTTATGTAAACTACTACAACTATATTTATCTCCAAAAATAATAGAAAATACTTGAGATATTTAGTATTTGGGGCATCCAACTTTTAATTTTGGGAAGCCACCTTTTTAAGAAATATATATCCTAGTTTAGGTGTTAAAATATATCACCTCCTCTAAAATTTCGATTTTTTAAGGCTAAGGAAACCCCATGAACTCTCTATCAATCATAATCTCCCACAAAATCACCTAGAAAAACTTATTTTTTCAGCTATAACACAAGACAATCACTCCCTTGTGGTAAATAACCCAAATTCATTTTTAAAACTGTGTAGCTATTAGTAATATTAGAATATTTTATTGTGTAAAAATCTGTTTTGAGTGAACAAATATGTTTTTGAAAGATATTACATAGATATATAATTCTTATGTTTATGTAAAAAGCTGATTTTGCTGTTATAGGGTTGAAAAAGGAGATGCAACACAGGGAAAGTTCTGGACAGTTTTTCTGATTTAGGAACCTTCTGTGTACTGCTGTTAGAATTTTGAGCATATAGTTTTGTACGAAATATATATTATGATAATTTTTGACTTTATGCGACCCTAGTACATGTACCTACAACTTTTATGAAGACTACAAAGCCTAGTTATGCCATTTACCTATATAAAACCTAGTCACAAGACAAGGCAGTCAGACTGTGAAGATTTACAATTTTGGGAATTTGGTGCGATTTGCACAAACTAGGCTCACTTTTGATATCTATCTTGTTCATTTTCACCTGCTAAAATTGTTGAATATTAAATGGGTATTTTATTGTGTATTTTATTGTGTATTTAAGGTATTTATACTCTTGTACGAGCTAAAGGAATTTGTTTGAGGAAGTTGACGCACTTGTTGGTCTACAATTTGAACTCGTCAAGTTGTGGTAGGGCTATTTATGTGCTAAAAAACCAAGGTTTGTGTACAAACTCCAACTTATATTCTCATTCCTTGATGGAGTATTATTATTATTGTCTTGGAACTTTTATTTGCTTTCTTGTGACCTTATATCAACATATTGGTATTTTTGAATTATTGTGAGAGATTCGTTAATTCGCCCACTTGTACGGATTGCTCGATCATTCTGCATTCTTGTTGGGACTTTGTCCTTCTTGTGGCAGTGACTATGTCACTGAATCGGCATGCCTCTCAATACAGATCTTTGGCGATCTTGACTTTGGATTTGTGGTTCGTCTTAATTATGGAAAATTATCCATTTAAGTATGAACTAGAAACCCATTTTTAAAATAGTTCTTGATTCTCTTGATTATTAGGTTTCGGCCCTACTAGATACAGGGCTTCGGTCCTTCTTGACATTTGATTATGCTTGGTGTGAAAATATGACATACATATTGGGTGAAGTTTGTTATTTGACATCTCGTGAAATAATTCTATGAACTTTCTTGATACTTGAGCTTTGAATGACTATTTTGATACTTGTAATATATTTAGAAAAATTTTGGAGAAATCTATGGCTCCAAGCCCAAACTTTATACACCACTAAGCTTTGTGCTTAGCGATAGTTGTTTTCTATCGTAGGTGACGCTCGAGAGAATAATTGAAGATGGCCACTTGAAGTAGACATTTTGGAGCTTTTAGAAGATCACATTCGCATATAGGCATCTATGTTTTGTAGTAAATTTTGGGACTTGTACATGATCCATATGTTGTACATGTATATGTAAATTCTGGAGGCTTATTTTATTGTAGTACTGTAAATTGTAAACTTGAATTTGGTATCGTGTTGGTTGTTTTGAGGTGTGTAAACATATGTCTTGTAATGTATTAAAGTCACATTTGGGTTTGTAATTTGCGAAATGGAAGAAACTGGTGTTTTCTTTAGTATTTGAAAGTTCAAAGATGATGTACAAAGTGATCTGCAGTTGTGTTTAAATGAAAAAAAATGACTTTCCATAAGGTACATGCTTGATTATTTTTGAAAGGGTCCGCCATCGTGAATTGAAACTCCTATATGGTCTTTACTTGGAATTATATGAATTATTAGATGTCAAAATATTATGCCTTTAGCTCTTTTAGAACGGGCCTAATTCTGCTAAATAAACAAAAGTGATTAATATGTTTTAAATGGAGTCCCTTTTAAACGCTATAGGTATATATTTATTTTTGTTTCAAAAGTGGCATCCTCTCAAGAGGGACACTACACTTCCCGTTTCCAGAAGCTTGTGCTTGCTCTTGGTCTAAAAACAATTATAAAATATGCTAACATAAGTCCAATGGCCTAAAATACCCAGATTATAAAGAATTCCAATCCCCAGGCCAAAACTATAGTCATTCTACTCATTTTCGGGCTTTTCCACCACTAATTCATCCTAAACTACCATTTTCACGGTTATATTTAGCGAATAAGGGTGATTAAGGCATGAAAAACCTATAAACAACATAAACCAAAAACTCAACACCCTAGAATCCCCTTTTTTCCCGGATTCCATATTCTTAGGTTAACCCAAACCTTCTCCCAAACCCGTAGATGATAGTTTCTAAGGTTCGGGAATCAAAATAACAAAGAGGGGAGAGAAAACCTTACCTTTTTGATGGGGTTTGGTGGAAATTCATTAAAATTTGCCTCCCTTCATCTCTGCCCTTCTCCAAAACATTCTTGAAAGTTTTTGAACGTTTTTGAGGAAGTTTTAGCATAAAATCCGACTCAATCCACTATAGCAGTCCGTACACCACTATAGGTACGCCACCATAGCAAAACCGACTGCTATAGCGGTGCTGACCATCATTGACTTCCGCTATAGCGTGAATTTCTCCACTATAGCAGAGGCGGTGATAGCACTGTGCCTCTAAAATTCCCACAAAAGTGTCAATTTTAAAACACACCTTAAATCCTAACATTCCGGAATAACCCCTTCACGTCAACCTTGATACCGGGAGTTCTACTTACCCGAATTCATTTTCAAGAAGTCCCCCGGACTCCTTAACATCTTAGCTAACAAAAACTAGCTCAATACAAGATACATTACCCAATCCTTACCCAGATTTCCCTAGACCATACCTCGCTCATAAACTGTTTGAGACAAGCCTAGCCCAAAATTCTAACTCCAAAACCCGGAAGTTTTCTAACCTGAAACTTGGCACGAAAGGTTTATCCATAATACCGGACCCGTTCATTACAACAGATACCAATTTACCCATCGTTCATCCCCAAATTATCAAACTCAAAAAGATGAAATAAAAGTGGGAAAGTGTAGTACCTGAATTCTCAAACAAGTGAGGGTACTTGTCCCGTATCTCTTTCTCGGTTTCCCAAGTGGATTCCTCAACTGAATGATGCTTCCTTTGAACTTTCACCAATTTGATCTCTTTTGTCCTTTATTTTTGAACATCCCGATCAAGAATCGTAATCGGTTTCTCTTCATATCGAAGATCCTTGTCTAGCAAAATTGTATCCCACTTAATGATATATTCCCCATACCCATGGTATCTCTTAAACATGGATACATGGAAGACTTGATGGACTCCGGATAAACTGGGCGGCAGTGCTAACCTGTAAGCCACTGGCCCTACAATCTCGAGAACCTCAAATGGACTAATGTATCGAGGGATGAGCTTACCCTTCTTGCTGAACCGCATAACCCCCTTCATTGGTGATACTTTAAATAACACCTGCTCACTAACCTGAAAATCCATATCTCTTACCTTGCGATCTGCGTACTCTTTCTTCCTGCTTTGGGCTGTTAGCAACTTGGTTTGAATTCCCCCCAAATTTTCCTGAGCTTCTCTTACCAAGTCCCCATCTAAGGGTTTCACATCGCCTGCCTCAAACCACCCTATAGGTGATCTACATCTCCTCTCGTACAGTGCCTCAAATGGTGCCATGTCGATACTGGAGTGGTAATTGTTGATGTATGAGAACTCACACAATAGTAGAAACTGGTTCCAATGACCCACAAAGTCGATCACACATGCTCTCAGCATGTCTTCCAATACCTGAATTGTCCTCTCTGATTGACCGTCTGTCTGAGGATGAAATGTCGTGCTGAAAGTGAATTGAGTGCCCAACTCTTCGTGAAATGATTGAGAGTGGAACTCCGTGCAGTATCACAATCTCCTTAACATAGATCTTAGCCAACTGCTATGAGGTTTAGTCCACCTTGACTAGAATCAAATGAGCTAACTTGGTCAGCCTGTCTACAATGACCCAAATAGAGTCGTACTTTCCTAAGGTCTTAGGAAGACCCACCACAAAATCCATGGCTATCCTTTCCCACTTCTACTCGGGAATGAGCATTCTCTGAAGCAATCCTGCAGGCCTTTGGTGCTCATACTTGACCTTCTGACAGTTTTGACACTTAGACACATAATCAGCTATGTCCCTTTTCATCCCAGGCCACCAATAAAGTTGCCTCAAGTCCCGATACATTTTGGTTATGCCCAGATTAATTGAATATCGTGAAACATGAGCCTTTGCCAACACTTTCTGAATTATGTCATCTACACAAGTCCTCCCCCTGAAGCTCATCACCCCATCAGCGCCCAACATGGCATCCTCGGACTTTCCAGATACTACCTTGCTCCGAAGCTTGTTCAACTGTGCATCCAGAAACTGCTTAGCCTTTATTTTTTCTATGAATGTGGATTTGACCTCAATATTGGCCAAAAACCCACCCTGTTTTGAGATGCCCAATTGCATGAACATAGATTCTAGAGCCCGAATCTCCTTAGACAATGGTCATTTAGACACCCCCAAACAAGCCAAACTGCCCATGCTAACCGTCTTCCTACTCAATGCATCTGCCACCACATTAGCCTTGCCCGAGTGATACTGGATGATCACATCATAATCTTTCAACAACTCCATCCACTTTCTCTGCCTCAGATTCAAGTGCTTCTAAGTAAACACATACTGCAGGCTGTGATGGTCTATGAACACTTCACACTTGACACCATAGAGGTAATGCCTCCAAATATTAAGTGCAAAGACCATCACTGCCAACTCCAAGTCATGTGTTGGGTAATTCTTCTCACGAGGCTTCAACTGCCTCAAAGCATACTCTATAACAATCCTGTCCTACATTCAAACATCACCCAAACCCGAATGTGAAGCATCACAATACACAATGAAATCCTTACCTTCAACTAACAATGAAAGAATGGGAGCTGTAGTAAGAAGTGTTTTGAGCTTTTTGAAGCTCTCCTCACACTTGTCGGACAACACAAACGGTACCTCCTTCTGAGTCAACCTTGTCAAATGAGTGGCGATAGACGCAAAATCCTTGACAAAGATGTGATAGTAGCCTGCAAGTCGCATAAAACTCCAAACCTTAGTCACAGAGCTAGAACGAACCCAACTCTTAACTGCCTTAATCTTCTGGGGATCCACCATCATCCCCTACTCTGACACTACATGCCCTAAGAAGGCGACGGAAGTCAACCAAAATTCACACTTGGAGAACATGGAATAAGCTTCTGGTGCTTTAAGATGTCCAAAACAATACGAAGATACTCAACATGCTCCTCTCTACTCTTGGAGTAGATCAAAATGTCATCAACAAACACAATGATGAACGAATCTAGATATGATTTGAACACCCCATTCATGAAACTCATAAATGTCGTCGGCGCATTGGTCAACCCAAATGACATCACTAGGAACTCTTAATGCACATACCAAGTCCAAAATGTTGTCTTAGGGATAACCTCAGGCCTATTCATTAACTGATGGTACCCTGACCTTAAGTCGATCTTCAAAAATACCAACGCACCTTGCAACTGGTCAAAGAGGTCATCTATGTAAGTTAAAGGATACTTGTTCCGAATGGTGACCTTGTTCAGTTACCTGTAGTCTATACACATCCTCATACTACTATCCTTCTTTTTCATAATTAATATCGGAGCACCCCAAGGTGAAGCACTGGGACAGATAAAACCTTTATCTAAGAGTTCTTGAAGCTGAGTCTTAAGTTCCCTTAACTCTGCCAGAGCCATTTGGTAAGGAGGAATAGAAATTGGGTGAATGTCCGGCTCCAAGTCCATACAAAAGTCAATGTCTCTATACGGAGGCATGCCAGGCAAATTCGCTAGAAAAACCTCCTGAAACTGTGCAACTACCGAAACTGACTCAATCGATGGGGACTCCACACTATTATGTCGGAGATGAGCCAAGAAGGCCAAATAACCTCTCCCCACTAACTTCCTAGCTCGAGTAAGTCATATGATCTTAGCCGGCTTAGGCCTGTACACACCTTCCCACTCTAGTCTATCCTTACCCGAAATCTCTAGCATTACAGTCTTTGTATTACAATTTAATACCGCATGACATAGAGATAACCAGGTCATACCCAAAATGACATCAAAATCCAACATGTCCAAAAAAACCAAATCTACCCAAGTTTGCAACCCCACAAATAGCACAAGTCAAGTACGATAAACATGGGTCACTATCACAGACTCTCCAACCGGGGTAGAAACATGAATAGGGGAATCAAGAACATCACAAACCAAATACAGAACCAAAGAAAAATTCACAGACACATATGAATAAGTAAAACCTGGGTCAAATAATATAGAAGCAATCCTATCACAGACTAGAATATTAACTGTGATCACTGCGTCTGACGCCTCAGCCTCAGACTTCCCTGGAAAAGCATAACAATAGGCTCAGTCATCAATATGAGCAACTTCCCTAGCTAGGTGTCACACCCCTGCCCATGCTTCTATTCCCTCTATCTGACCTGCCTCCCTGAAAGTTACCTCGCCCACCTTGTGGATGGCCCCTAGCATAGCCACCTCTAGCTGCTAGAACCACAGCCTAAGACTTCTGTTGAGTCTGATTACCTGCCGGATCACCACAATCTAAACATCCGCAGTCAAGAGTAGGAATGAAAGTAGAAGTATAAGAAGTCCCTTGGCCTCTAGGAGCTGAGAAGTGACTGGCTCCCAGACGACCACCTGTAGAAGCTAGCAAGGCTTACTAAATAGGACGAGCAGAATACACCTGTTGGTTGTGACCCCTGTAGTATGAACCATTGTAATTACCTTTATTTTGGGACTTCTTGGCTAACACTTAGCCTGCCCAACCTGCCTGATCTCCTCCAATTTCTTCACATAATCCGTTACCTCATTGAAACTCTTTCCCGCTAAAGTCATATGCACGGACAATACCTGCAACTCAGTATTCAGGACCTTTACAAATAAGTGAATCCCCTCCTCTTCTGTACCTAGAAACGGAGTAGCAAAATCAGACAATGCATAGAATTTGGCCTCATAGGCTGAGACCGACATGTTACCCTGCTCAAGTGATAGAAACTCATCCTTTTTACGGTTCCTCAGAGTATGAAAGTCAGCCCAATTCAGTGAAGGCAAAGATGATGGTCGACATTCCACATTAGAACTCCACCACTACTTGGCATCACCCTGAAGCTCAAAAGTGACGTACGCTACCCCATGCTGTTGCACAAAGCCCAGATTATGCAGTCTCTCATAACAATATAGGATAAACTCACAAGCATCCTCTTTCTCAGTACCCTGAAACATAGGAGGTTTCAGTTTTAAAAACATAGTCAGCATCTCATGCTCATTCCCAGTCATAACCGGACCTAGCATCGGACGAAAGAAGTCATCAGTACCCGACGCTGCATCCATCCTAGGAGTCATTACAGCTGCTGGCTAGGTGACCAGAACCTGATCTGCAGTACCTATGGGGGTGTCTCCAGCACCAACCAATCCACTAAGAAACATCCACACCTGTTGAAATGCCTCAGGAGTTATAGAGGGAAGGCTTGCACCTCCATCCGGTGTCGCCTCCTCCTCTTCTATTCCTTCCTCAACAACAACCTCAACTTCCTCCTCAACTTGATCCTGGGGTGGTTGAGGGGTCACCTCTCTTGGTCCAGCAGTTTCCTGAGCCTCACCCCCAGCGGGTGCTGCCCTTCCTCTGCCCCTGACCTTACATGTTCCTCTCCCTTTAACCGCTGCGCTCGCTGTTGGGACCACTGGTCTAGTTCTATTATTTTTCGTGTTAATCATCTGCCGACAAAAGAGTGAAAGGAGTTAGATACCAATTTGTATCACCAAATACCAATTTGTATCACCAGATACCAATTGGAATTGAGTTATAGCACGAAGGAAGAAAGAAGTGATAGTTTCCTAAAGTCCTATAACCTCTCAAACAAAAGAACATATGTCTCCGTACCGTTCCACAAGACTCTACTAGACCCGTTTTGGCATGACGAGATCAACGAACTTAGGGCTCTGATACCATCTTTTTCACGACCCAATCCACCATGAGTGGCACCCACCTGAAAACTCTGGATGAGCGAACCAATATCAACCCAACACTATCAGAAATTCTAACAGCTTAAAACCAGTTTGCATTAAAATAAACTAACATAAATATTCAAAAACAATACTAAACAAGATCCTGCAAAAAAATACCCGCCAGAATCCAAAAGTCACCGTACCAAAATATCTACCAAAAGTATAGAATATGGGGATGCAACCCCAAAAACAAGGGAGTCTAAGTTCGAACAATGTACTAGAGAATGTACTAGAGAAACCATGGTAGCCCAGAAGAAATAGCTCACCCTTGGAATCTGGAATCGCCAGAACTAGATCTGAGGTCGTGTAGAAGCCGCCGAAAGTTGTCTGGTACTCATAAAAGGAAAAAAAATGCAGAATCAGTACACAACCACCGTATACTGGTAGGATCA
This sequence comes from Jaltomata sinuosa, assembly GCA_003996215.1. NCBI lineage: Eukaryota > Viridiplantae > Streptophyta > Magnoliopsida > Solanales > Solanaceae > Jaltomata > Jaltomata sinuosa. Next base: position 662,373 of record QJPP01000827.1, on the reverse strand, counting down.
TCGACTACCTCCAACAAACAATATATATACAATAAACCAAAACTAAGTAAAGTAGTGCAAACATGTAGTAACAACCAACAACATGACTTTAGGCTCTCAACCTACCTCCTAACTTATCAACCACATAAAACTAGGTTCAACAATCATTTTACCATGAACAAAAAATAAGACAGTACCCTCATCGCATTCCCAGACCAACTACGGATCTCCAGACCAACACCTAGTGTTAACATGCAATGCTGGTCCACCCCAGGACCAACCCCATATTTAAGTATAACAACCCAGCCTCTCAAGGACCAACATGATAAATCACAAATTTAGCAATCAACCCAGTCCACTTATGGAACCATCGAAAATACAATCAATAATGCAAATTAAAGTCGTACCAAGCGTGGTACCTTAGCTAAGCGATATATATATATACCCTGTACCAGGCATGTACCCGAGCTAACCATTATTATCCCGTACCAGGTATGGTACCCGAGCCAACCGTTAATATCACATAAAACGAATATTTAACACCTAAATGAATAGAAACACCTTGTAAACCAACAAGCAATAATCAAGTAATCGACACCACAAACATTTGGATATTCAGTCTTCCTTTTTTAATTGCGAAAACACATACAATACTAAGTTATCGTTACATGTATGTACATTGCATTTGGTAAACATTAACCATCACCTACCTCAAATTTCATTTAGGAAACATTACTAGACTGGAGCCTTCCTATTTTCAAAAGCTTGTGCTTGCTTTTGGTCTAAAAACAATTATAAACTATGCTAACATCAGTCCAATAGCCTAAAATACCCGGATTATGTAGAATCCCAATCCCCAGGCCAAAACTATAGCCATTCCACCAATTCCCGAGCTTTCCCACCGCTAATTCATCCTAAACTACCATTTTCACGGTTACATTTAGCGAATAAGGGTTATTAAGGCATGAAAAACCCATAAACAACATAAACCAAGAACTTAACATCCTATAATCTCCCTTTTCCCTGGATTCCATATTCTTTGATTAACCCAAACCTTTCCCTAAACTCGTAGATTATAGTTTCTAAGGTTTGGGAATCAAAATAACAAAGAGTTGAGCGAAAAGCTTACCTTTTCGATGGGGTTTGGTGGAAATTCACTGAAATTTGCCTCTCTTCGTCCCTGCCCTTCCCTAAAATGTTCTTGAACGTTTCTGAATATTTTTGGGAAAGTTTTAGCATAAAACCTGACTCATTTCACTATAGCAGTCCGTACACCGCTATAGCGGCACCATCATAGTTGAACCGATCGCTTTGGTATTGCTGACCATTGTTGACTTCCGCTATAGCAAGAATTTCTCCGCTATAGTAGAGGTTGTGGCAGCACTATAGCAGTTGACATGGGACAAAACCTCGGAAATTCTCACAAAATATCCCATTTTACAAAACACTTTAAATTCTGACATTCTGGAACAACCCCTTCACGTCAACCTTGATACCAGGAGTTCTACTTACCCGAATTCATTTTCTGAAGAGTCTCCCAAACTCCTTAACGTCTTAATTAATAGAAAAACTAGCTCAATACAAGATACATTACCTAATCCTCACCTAAATTTCCCTAGACCATACCTTGCTCAGAAACCATATGAGACTAGCCTAGCTCGAAATTTCTAACTCCTAAATCCGGATGTTTTCTAACTTGAAATATGGAGCGAAAGGTTTACCCATAATTATGGACCCAGTCATTACATTACATGAAGTATGAAAACCTTACATACTCTATAAAAGGGAAAAAAGAATGTCACATTGGGCCCACCGATGCACCCATCCATCGAGTTTCCATTATTCTAGAGTTTTGGGTCTAGCGCGGTGCACTAAAAAGTGTTCCAACCTAATAGATTCCCAATAAAATATGCATAATATTTTACTCAGAACTTGGATTGATGCGAAGTTGGTGGCATTGAAAAGAAGACTCAAAAATCTTTAGTTTGGTGAGTAATAGGTCATGTAATCCTTTATATTCTAGGAAGAATGCTTGTTTAAAGATGACCCTCATAAGAACTTATACGAAAACTTAATCAATAGAGATTTATTAAACTCAACTTTGTGCTAGGGGTTTCTTATGGCCTTAATTTGTATTCAATACACTTCCTACACTTAAGGAGTAGCCTTCATACCTTGGTACAATAAAAATTCATTGGGTTTAAGTTTATTCACATACCTAGAATGGTTCAAATCTTAGCCTGAATATTTGAGATGTTACATTTAGTGGCAGATAATGTAACAACCATCACTATGATTTTTAGATTTTTAACCATTTTACCTCTCCATGTAATTGTATTATGGTATTTGGGGTCTGCAAGAGTGGGTGGTATAGTTCTCAAGGTGTTTGGTTGGTTTCTATGTAAGTTTTTTATTTTAGGAGTTTTTGAAGTTAGTATAGTTGACTTTGATCAACATCCACAGAATTGGGCATTATATTAGAATTACGTCAGTTCCACTAGCTTCAGAATAGCATTTTTGGGCTAGTGGCATTATTGGTTCAAGTCCCAAGGCATTCAAATACATTTTGGGTAGTAGGTTCAAAAGATAAAAGTTTAGCATAAGTCAATATTTGTTGTTAATGACCTCCGTTGGTGAATTCGATGCTTCTATTGAGTCAGAAATGTTAAATCTAGTCTAGTTGTATATTTGGTTTGTATTCACAAGGTTGAGGGTCGATTCCGAGTTTGGGAAAACTCCTTGGAGTTGGCTGGTGCAAAGCCCGTACCAGTGGTGCCGTAGGTGCGATAGAAGTTCCATACCTTCGAAACTGGTGACCTGGGGAAGCTCTGCTCGTATGGTGCTTACATTGATCCTGCGACCTTGCATCTGCGGGGTCAGAACTTTTGTTGACACACAATTTTGTCCCTCCCCGATTTAATTAATTTTTGAGTTGCTTCAGTTTCAAATAATTTAAAATGATTTTTTAAAAAAGATTATAAATATTTTCAAACTATTTTTAGGGCAATTTTGCATTTCCAATAATAAATATTTTTTTTATCCCTTAATATATAAATTTATATAAGTTTTACTTTAACAAATATTTGGGAAATTATTTGAGCATAAAATGATATTTAAATAAAGTACACATTTTATTTCCTAAAAAATCCACTGTTGGCAAATTAGTTGATATAATTAGTCTTTCATTTCTAAAATAATTAGTCTATGTCAAAGTAGTTATTGTATTTTGTAACAATTAAGAAGCTCAACTAGTTATCTAAATTATAATCCATCTCCTCTCAATTTTGGCCAAATTAATTAGTTAAATCCATTTTGGCCATGTTCAAGTCAAATCTGGTCACAATTGCAATGAAAGTGGCTGACTCATAGACTAATTTGAGATTATATTTTGCAAATATGGTTCAGCATTTTCAGACCTCGATTTCTTTTCAAATAAGACCAATTTGGCAAAATCCGACACAAACCCCCAAAAGCCCTTATACTTTTCCTCTCCCCCACTTCAAAAACCCCCATATACTCTTCATATCTTCACTTCAGAAATAATATACTACATCTCTCAAAAGTCAAAGAACTGTAAAACCAGAACCTAAATGATGACACCTCTATCACCGCCCATCCCCTTCATAGGAAATCTGCTGGATTTTGCGCTCAAATGGGTTATCCCATCTCATCACTCTACATCCCTTGTTTCAAGCTATAGAAATCTATCTCTCCACTATTAGCTTGGGAGAGGGGAAAAATCTGAAGATCATCAGGATTGGGTTAGTATAACAAGATTTGTTGCCATTCAGTGTATCAATCTCTTTCCCATCAGTCTGAAAAATAGGGTAACCCCATATCCTTTTTCTACTTTCTCAATTTTCTTATCATTTCACTTACTATTTTCTTTATGACCCTTATTTTCAAGGATTCAAATTTTGAATCCATTGGAAGCTTCTTGAAGGAGATGTTCCAGTCTAATTTTGGCTATAAAAGGAGGCTCTTATTCACCCCTTTTAAAAAAGAGCTAAGTGGTAGAGAACTTGGGGAATATATTGAGTTTGAATACTCTTCCATTTACTAATTTCTCTATTATCATTTGTCCTCCTTTTCGATTTCCGACGTATTCTTCTGCTCTTACCATTTCTTTCATCACTAAAATGCAAAATCACTGTGGAAGCTCATCCTCGGCAAGTCATCATAACCATTCTCATCTTTCATTTCATCTCAATTTTATAGAATTAAAATGTAGTTGCTTAAACATTTTAGCTTTTGGTCAAGTTTTATCTGGTTCATTATATATGAAATCTTCAATATTGTCTCTATTCTCTTTTCATAAAATCAATTTACAAGAGATACCATGGATTATATATTTGTTGGCAGAAATCAAGGACCTTTATTCCATTAATTCTCGATTTTGCAAAATTTGGACAAATTTGTGTTTTAATGTGTTGTGGATGTATTGTTAGTTTCATTTAAATTACTTCCATCTTTCCACATCATGATCATGTATAACATTTGCTTCCTTAAAAATTGACATGTAAGTGGCTAATGTGAACTGAAAATTTCGGATTAAAAGTCTACCAATTTGTTAGAGACCAATTTGTTGAATATGTGAATCTGCAAATAAGTGTGTCGCTCGTCTAAATTTTTACTTTACCCAGTTGATACAATCTGTAGATTTACTATTTTAGTATGTAAAAGTTTGATGAGCGCCATATCAGTCATAGGGAATCCATTATTTCGTAAAGATAAGATTATTGAACGTATGTAAGGATTCTGCTTTTGTCACTCTCGGTTGCCTATTTTTCATGATTCACTATGAACATCAATATGTGACTAGCTTACACGTAAGATTTAAGAGAAAGAGTACATTTCATTCAGGTGCTAATTTCATATTTACTAATGGTGCTTATTTATCAACTCTTCTAACCATTAAGTGTATCTCTTTAACATTACTTTTTTTCTCTTTACCTTTCCCTCCATAAACTATACTACCCTTTAAATATTTTGGTAGTGGATAAATCTTATCGTTCAACTTTCTCTTTATATATTGTTTATTTCTTTTAACTGTTGATAAGTTATGGTTAAGATTTTTTTAAGGAGGAAGGTAATAACTTAAAATTTGGAGAGTATAATAGGGGTGAATTAGGGCTCAATAATCCCTTGTGTCCTAAATTTTGTTCATATAAACGTTGAAGAGAGTTTTAGCCATAATATTGTTAAAAAGACAACTTATGTTATGTTAGTTTAAATAAAAAATAAATTTGTTTCAGCTTCCTAATGTATAAGTGGTTTGTTTCTTCAGTTTGTTTTCGAGTTTATTTTTCGTCATTATGTCACGATCCAAAATCGGGCTATGACGCCGCGTACTAAACCCTCCAGTAGGCAAGCCAAATCCAAGAGAATGCTACAATAATTAAATACTAAAATAGATATACTAAAGCAAAATAGTAATAAGACAGGGCCATTAATGTAGATATATACAAAATGGTACAAAAATACACAACAGGCACTAAAGAGACCAAGAAAGACGAAATATATATACATATAGAACCAAACCCAGACCTGCTCTCACCGGTACAAGAGCATCTAAGTACAGAAATTGCACTATACCAAAATATAAAATACAAATAGTATGAAAAGAGAGAAAGCAGTAAAAATCTTCGGACGCCAGGAGCTCACCGCGATACGAACAGTAGCTGGCCTTGAATGAGTGGATAGCCAATGAGGGTGGCTTGTACTAGGTGTTGCATTAGAAAAACATGCAGAAATGTAGTATGAGTACCAAAACACAGGGTACTCAGTAGGCATCATAAGTCGATCAAGCTTAAAAGATAATATATAATATACGGGATAAAAAAGTAAACTAGCTATCAGGATCCACCTAAATCTAGTTATCATAGGAAACTGAAAGCTGAAAAAAATAACTTGGCTAATGGTGAAGATAATAATAATAAAAGCAATAAAACCACTAAAAGTACATGCAAGATAATGCAATACATCATGAGATGGTATAATGCAGAATATGGTCAATGCAGTAAAGTAAAAACCCCAAAATACAATTTGCAGGCTGCCCCATAAGCTTCCCAAATCGTCTTGCAGGCTGCTCTAAAGCTCATCAAAATATGACATAAAAGTAAAAACTGGATATGTGCTCCTCGAGCTGCCCAGAATCGTACCTCGGACTCATAAACAAAAAGGAAATGGAAAAAAGGTCCAGAAACGTCCATCAGACCGAGTATAAAAAGTGGTACTTTCCTTTTCCTTCCAAAAATAGTGATATACACGAAGTAATTCTTTGAAATTCAAAAACCATAGTAAAAGTAAAAAATCCCATGCTTAAACCAAAAATCTCATATTTCCTTCAAATACCGTACCACTAGCTATGTAGATGCATGTATGAGTATATACGTGCCATCACAGAGGGAATATATATATATATATATATATATATATATATATATATATATATATTAATATATCAAACAGGGAAAAAACACCCTCCAAACAAGATTTTTGACTTGGAGCTCTGTTCAATTCAAGTTATGGCCTCGGGCCCACAATTACATTGTAATGGTAGTAAATATGGATAATGGGACTATCAAGTGTAAATAATCATAAAGCGTGTACTCTACTATGAATATCTCATCAAGACTATACTAAAGATTCTAGTTTAACATAACGAGGCTACAACACCCTAAACTAAGGACAAACATGATGATTCTATTCTACGGTCTCGGAAATGGCCAAGTATATAGAAAATAGGATTAAATCCTAACTCTGACCTAAACCTACCCTAACATTCAAGTAACTCATAAGATATAAAATCTAGCCAAGATAGGTATAAAAGAGGTAAACCGTAACCTACTTCAATGCCGAACTGCAACTGCGAACCTTCACTCGGGATCCTTTCCCTTTCAAAGTTCCTTGGAATGCTGCCACACTATCATAAACATAATTCAGGTGTCAAGAAGAGAATAATGACATCCATATTGATATACAAAATTCAGGTTGGACATTAGGTCAAAAATTGACCCTCGAAACCCGCTTAACAAAATAAAAAATAAATTTCACAATTATGCTCACAACGAGCTGCGAGGTGCATGCCACAAAGTGGGGCAAAAATAGAAGCATGTTTGAACCTCAAATGGTCTAAAAAATTCACTTCAATGTGACGAGAAAAAAACATGCAAACGAGACCCAAACGATGAATGAAAGGTATACCTAAAGCTTAGACGCGTAATAAATTGAAAAGGGGGAAGAGTATTACCTCAAGTGCTTAATAATTTGGAAAGAAATGGTGAAATACTCTCTCAATCGAGATCAAGAATGGAGGGAATATTTGGACACTTAGAGAAATGAAGTAGAAGAGTACATTTAGATGTATAGAGATTGTCGCTCTTACAGAAAAAGAGGCGCAGGAGCGGCGTCGCACCGACGAACAAAGAATTGCAGGTGCGAAGTTCAACAATAACCTCCGACTTTTAAAGTGCGGCTCAGGCTTAGCAGCAGTGGACACGCTTCATAGGAGCAACACCTTGATGATATCACCAGGCTACACAGGAGTGTATGGTCATTGCAGAGGCGACTCTGCTGGTGCGAGCCAAGCACCACAAGGACAGCTGCACCAGCAAATTCTAAAAAACCTCAAAGTCTCTGATCGAACCCTCAGGATTCATTCTGAACCCCATGAATAAAAACTAGACATGCTACCCAATTGGAAATGATATTCCGATTCAATGGAATCATCAAAATGACCAACGAAGGTCATCTTATTGAAATGTTGACCGAAGTTAACACTTTGCTGATTTGTTTAAAAGTTACCCAAGTGCCCAAAATGAATCTGGAAGCCTTGGGACCCAAACCAAAGGTCTCACTAGCCCAAAGTCAATGTTCTAGAGCTAACAGCACTGGCAAATATTTTATCCGAGCCCGTCTTCACTGAATGTTGACCAAAGTCAAACCTATCAACTTTAAGAGTTCTAAAATATGGAGACTCATTTGAAACTCGACTGAATGCCTCAGGAAGCGTGTCACCCATTTCCACAAGTCAAACTAACTATAAGGAAGCTATGGGAAGGGTTAAAATGGTAAAAAGGTATGAATATAAGAAAATGACCACGAAGGTCATTACAACATCCACTAGTAAAAGAACTTTTGTCCTCAAAAGTTAAAGAAAGAAAGGTACCTGAAGGCTCGAAAAGGTGAGGATAATGGGTTCATGTCATGCTCGATCTCCCAAGTAGCCTCCTTGATAGGATGATGCTGCCACTAAACCTTAACTAATGGGATCTCCTTGGACCTCCACTGTCTAACCTTTCTATCCTAAATAGCAACAAGCTCCTCCTGAAAACCTAAAGACTCATCCAACTAAACTGAATCCCACTAAAGCACGTGCGACTCATCCTGAACATATCTTCTCAAGCGTAGAAATATAGAAAATGGGGTGAACACCTGAAAGAGCAGGAGGCAAGGCCAACTCATATGCTACCTCTCCAATGTAACGAAGGATCTCAAATGGCCCAATGAACCTAGGGCTAAGATTTACCTTCCTTCCAAACCTCATCACACCTTTCATGGGAAACAACCAAAGGAACACTCGGTCACCAACCATAAACTCTAAGGCTTGAACCCTCCGGTCAGCATAGCTCTTTCGCCTACTTTGGGAAGTACAAAGTCTCTCCTGAATGACATGAACTCTATCCATAGAGTCACGTAGCAAGTCAGTACCCCATGGCCTACCCTAAAAAGCATCAAACTAAACCACCGACAACCTATACTGCCTATCATATAATGCCTCAAATGAAGCCATCTAAATACTAGAGTGGTAGCTATTATTATATGCGAAGTCTGCCAAGGCCAAGAACTAGTCCCATTGACCTTCGAAATTAATAACATAGGCTTGCAACATATCCTCAAGAACCAAAATAGTATGCTCTAACTAACCATCGATCTGCGGGTAAAAAGCAGTGCTAAGCTCAATTTGGGTACCCAATTCTCTATAAATAGACCTCTAAAAACATGAAGTAAACTAAGTACCATGCTCAGAAATTATAGAAATAGGCACCCCATGCAAATGGACAATCTCATGAATGTAGATTTGAGCCAATCTCTCTGAACTGTATGAAGTCTAAACCAGCAAAAAGTGAGTAGACTTTTTCAACCTATACACTATAAACCAAATATCATCAAATCTCTGCAAAGTACATGGCAAGCCTACACTAATGTCCATAGCTATCTGATCCCATTTCTACTTAGGAATAGGTAGCTACTAAGTCAAACCACTTGGTCTCTGGTGCTCGTACTTTACCTACTGACAGTTCAAGCACTTACACATGAAATATGATATATCCCACTTCATCCCACACCACCAGTAGTGCTATCTCAAGTCACGATACATCTTAGCTACCCCAGGATGAATGGAATATCTAGAATAATAAGCCTCCTAAAAGATCAACCTGACCAGGTCACCAACTCTAGGAACACAGATACAACTCTCAATCCTCAGAACACCCTCTAAATCTAAGGTCACCTTTCTAGCCTCACCACTCAGAACCTTATCACAAATGATCCTCAACCTTGCATCATCAAACTACTATGCCCGAATATGCTCTAACAATAAAGACCTAGCCTCAACAAAAGCAAGAATGTGTCCTGGATAAAAAATGTAAAGTCTAACCAACCTACTTGCCAAGGACTGCATATTCAAAGCTAAAGGTCGCTACTCTACTATTAAGATTGTCATGCTACTCATAATCACCATCTTTTGTCTTAAGGCATCTGCTACAATGTTTGACTTGCCCAGGTGATAGAGAATAGAGATATCATAGTACTTCAGCAACTCCAACGACCCACGCTACCTTAAATTTAGATCCTTTTGACTGAATATGTACTGGAGACTATGATGATCAGTGAAGATCTCACAATGCACACCATATACATAGTGCCTCTAAATTTTCAATGCAAAGACTACCATTGCTAACTCCAATCATGGGTGGGGTAGTTTCTCTCATAAACCTTCAGCTTTCTAGAGGCATAAGCAATTACTTAGCCCTGTTGTATCAATACACAACCCAAACCAACACCAGAAGCATCACAATAAATAGTAAACCCCTGGCCCTTAACCAGAAGAGTAAGAATTAGAGCTGATGTCAATAAGGCCTTGAGCTTCAGAAAGCTCACCACACACTCATTAGACCACTGAAAAGGGACATTCTTCTGGGTCAATCTAGTCAACAAAGCTGCTATAGAAGAAAACCTCTCCATAAAGCATCTGTAGTAACCTACCAACTAGACAAAATTGCAAACTTTTGTAGGAGAAGTAGGCCTAGCCCAATCATATAATGCCATAATCTTTGCTGGATTCACTATAATTCCATCCTTGGACACCACGTTCCCCAAGAATGCCACTGACCCAAACCAAAACTCACACTTAGTGAATTTGGCATACAACTGATGATCTCGCCAGGTCTGAAGCACAACTCTCAAATGCTTCTCATGCTCCTCCCTACTCCTCGAGTAAACTAGAATGTCATTGGTGAACATAATAATGAAGGAATCCAGGTAGGCTCTGAACACACAGTTCATCAAATCCATAAATGCTTTTGGGGCATTGGTCAACCCAAAAGACATGACTAGAACTAGTAATGGCAATATCGAGTCCTAAATGCAGTCTTTGGGATGTCCACAGCCCTGATCCTCAACTAATGATAACTTAATCTCAAATCAATCTTAGAGAACACTGCTTCACCTTATAGCTGGTCAAATAGATCATTAATACATAATATCGGTGACATGTTCTTAATTGTCACCTTATTTAGTTATCTATAGTCAATACACATACACAATGAAACATCATTCTTCTTCATGAACAGAATAAAAGCACCCTATGGAGACAAACTAGGCCTGATAAACCCCTTACTCAGAAGATCCTGTATCTGTTCCTTAAGCTCCCTTAACTCTACTAGTGCCATCCAATAAGGTAGAATAGAAATAGGTTGAATGCCTAGCTCAACATCAATACTGAAGTATATATTATGATCAGGAGGAAAACCTGGTAGATTATAAATAAGCACATCCAAATACTCACAAACCACTAGAACTGACTCAATAGAGTGTGTGGTGGCACTAGTATCATGGACGTAAGCAAGATAAGCCAAGCACCCCTTACCAGCCAATCATTGGGCTCTTAGGAAAGATATAACTCTCCCCAGTATGTGGAGGGACACCAGGCATCCATAGAGTAACAGTGTTGGCAAAGCAACCCAAGACCACATAATAGGGAGGCAACTAATCCATGCCTAGAATCACGTTGAAAATGACCATATCTAACACCACCAGATATACCCATGTGTCATACCCCAAAATAGTCACCATACAAGTCTAATATACATAATCTACTACTAAAAAATTTCCTACTGTGTTAGCTACACATATAGACATATACAATACCTCACAATAAGACTCCAAATGAGTAGCAAAATAAGATGATACATAGGAGAATATAGACCCAAGATCAAACAATGCAAAAGCTGGCTGATGACAGACTGAGATCATACCTGTGATGACATCATCTGAAGCCTCAACCTCTATCTATCCTAAAAATGCATACATATGGCTTCGACTGCCACGACTACCTCGAGCACCTTGGGGACTACCCTTACTACCCTGCGCACTATCTTTAGCCGGTGGCACTAAAGCCCTAGGGGCTTGAACTTGCTGAATAGGCTGACTTTGCTGACCCTGTCGCCCAACACACTGTCTTAAAGGACAATCCCTAACATAGTGACCCAACACACTATACTCATAATAACCTCGACTAGTTGTACCCTGCTGCGATAACCTGGCTGAACCAAAATAGCCACCACGACCTGAATACTAAGAGCGAGCACCTCATGAAGTCTGAACCAAGTTCTAGCTACCCTAAACACTTTAATCCTTTGTAATCTGTAGTGCCACTTGAATAAGCAGACTAGGTTGGAATCGTTGCTGCTGCTGACCCCTACTGAAGAAGCCTCTAGCTCTAGATTGATAACTACTAAATCCACTCTGATGGCAAGGACTCTTATCGTTGCCTATATAGGCTTGACAACTAATATCCTTGATAGTATAGGCGGATCAGGAACTGTAAGAAAACTTTCCCCTGAAGCCACCAAGTTCTCTGTAGCCAACTGAAGCTATAGACTCAACCTTCTAACAAAGAAACACACTCTCTCGTGCTCGATAGGCAGAATGATAGTTGTATGCCTAGCCAACTTGTGGAAATGGATCTCATACTCAGAAAAAGTCATAAAGCCCTGCTCTAACCTGGTGAACTCATCCCTCAGCTGCTCCCTCAAGTTATGGTGTATAAACTTCTCCAAGAAGTCTTGGAAGAACTGAGCCCAATTCATAGAAGGTGATTTGACTGGGCTACAAGCAATATACGACCTCCACCACTACTTAGCTGCACCATCTAACTGAAGTGCAATGTAATCTACTTCATGTGACGCAACCAAGCTGAGGTCATATAAACCCTCTCCTGAAGCACCTAAAAATGTCAGAGGACCCAATTGAATAAACCTACCCAACATCTTCTTCTCCTCAGAGGACATAGAAGGCCTAACTAGAATAGGCAGAGCAACCGATAGAATAGGCAACACCTATAACCGGGGAACTACAATAGCGAGCTACGCTTATAAATCCTATGCCACTGCCTGGGCTAAAGTTTGGGCCTTGTCTCTAACCTGTGAACCAATCAGAGTACCAAGTGAAGCCCCGAGCTATGACATTCCCTCTATGAAACAAAGAATACAAACCAAAGTGTCCATAAGAACTGATGTAGCCACAAAACCTGCCGAATACTGGGCTGGACCTATGCCCTCCAGCTGATACTGAACCTCCCCTACCTTTATATTCAGCTCTAATGATGGTACTCTAGCATGCGCCCAAGCTGGCACCACCCTACCACTACCTCTGGGTTGACCTCTAGCATGTCCCCTAGCTAGGGCTCTATCTGCAGGTGCAAGGGCCTCATCCTCGCCTACTGCCGGTCTCTTCTGAACCATATGAGAAAGAGTGAAAGAAATGACATTTAGAAGTTGATAGAATCAAGGTCGCACAATAAGGAACCGATCAAGATGGAATTTTTTCCTAAGAATGCCCTATAGCCCCTTGAAAATAAGATACAAATATCATCATACTGATCCGCGAGACTCTACTAGATGTTAGCTCTTGTACTAGTAATACTGGTGAACCTAAAGCTCTACCACTCTGTCATGACCTGTAATCAGGCCATGATGGCGCCTACTAAAACCCCCAGTAGGCAAGCCAAACCCAAGAGAATGCTACTGCAATTAAAGACTAAAATAGATAGACAAAAGCAAACTAATAATAAGATAGGGCCATTAGGTTATATACACAAAATGGTATAAAAATACACAACAGGCCCTAAAGAGACCAAGGAAGATGAAAAATATATACATATAGAACCAAACCATGGACCTGGTGTCACCGTTACAAGAGTGTCTTAAGTATAGAAATAGCGCTATACAAGGTACTATTGTCTACCAAAATAAAAAATACATACAATATGAGAAGAGGGAATGCAGTAAAAATCTCCGAATGCTAGGAGATAACCTCGATCTAGATAATAACTAGCCTCGAACAAGTGGATGGTCAATGAGGGTGGCTCTTCCTAAGTGTTGTATCAGAAAAAGATGTAGAAATATAGTATGAGTACCAAAATATGGGGTACTCAGTAGACATCATAGGCTAATTGAGCTGAGAAAATAATATATATTAAAAAGGATAGGAAAGTAAACTAGCTATCAAGATCCACCTAAATCTAGTTATCATAGGAAACTGAAAGTAAAAAATAATAACCTGGATAACAATGAAGATAATAATAATAAAAGCAAAAAACCCACTTAATTTACATGCAAGATAATGCAATGCATCATAGGATGGTATGGTGCAGAATGTTGCCAATGCAGTAAAGTAAAAACTCTAAAATGGTATTTGCGGGCTACCCTATAGGCTCCCTGAATCATATCACCGGCTTCCCTAGAGCTCATCAACATATGTAATAAAAGTAAAACCCATATATGTGCTCCTCAAGCTGCCCAGAATCGTACCTCAGACTCATCAATAGAAAGTAAATAGAGTAAAGGTTTGAAAATGTCCCTCAAACCGAGTATAAAAAGTGGTACTTTCCTTTCCTTTCCAAAAATAGTGATAAACACGAAGTATTTCTCTAAAATCCAAAAACCATAGTAAAAGTAGAAAATCCCATGGTTAAACTAAAAATCCCATATTTTCTTAAAATATCTTACCACTAGTGATGTAGATGCAAGTATGATGTATGTGTTCCATCATAGATAATACAAATATAAAGTATACATATATATATATATTAATGTAATGAGTCTTTCAGTCATTTTCTCATTTACACCTTCTTTGTACTATTAGAGCTTGCCTAATGTAGCCCAAAGTCAATTATGACTTGCTGGGACTGGTTGTTTGATGCCCTATCCATTCATTTGGTCGTTATGGCCGTTTTCCTATTTTAGAGCTTAAACTTAGGAAATTGTTTACTTCGGTCAACATTTATGGTAAACATGCTTGGAATTGAATTTCGACAGTTCCATTAGCTTTGGACCATGGATTTTGGTCTAGATGGACCCTTGGTCGGGGTCTGGGAGCTTTCGGTTTAGTTTTTCCTTGGTTTTTGTGTTTCTAGCCAAGTTGAACATGAAAGTTTGACTTTGGTCAACATTCAGAGAACACGGCCTCGGATGGGAATTCTAATTGTGCTATTAGCTCCGGAATGTTGACTATAAGCTAAAGGAACCTTTGGTTTGGGTCTCGAGGCTTCCAGACTCATTTTTGGGTGTTGAGTTTTGCTTCGGCTTAAGGTTAGTTTTAGGTGTTGGGCCTACTTTTTGCTAAATCGACCTTCGTTGGGTTTTCCGTCAGTTTCGTTGAGTCCAGAATGCTATTTATGGTACATTAACATTATTTATTTGCTCGCGTAGTGTCCAAGATGAGCCCTGTAGGCCCACCCATAGGCTTTTTCTCTTTAGTTTTTCTGCTGTTGGCAGTTGTAGGTACATGCCTCAGGACTTAATCACGATGGAAAGGACCTTCCAAGCGACCGTGATGAAGGTCTTGTGGACCTGGAACCTTTGCTCTTCACGATCGTGAAGTGTCCTTTGCGACCATGATGTTATCTGTGGCTCCTTCTCTATGCAATCGCAGTGTTCCTTGTCACGACCGTGATGAAGCCCCTCACTTCTTGTTCTTCATGATAGTGTGGATAGTCCTCGTGATCTTGATGGTCTAGCCAGGGTGGTCATCGCGACAGTGCGATCGCGAAGAAGGATCCCTGGGCAGTATATAAACTATCTGATTCGTTTTCATCTCTCTAAAACAATTTCTTTCATTGTTGTAAGCTCAAGCTGCATAATTCTATGCATAGCTTTGATTCTTGGCTTCTGGGTGAAGTTTATTGGTCCCGTGATCATCTCCGTATCTCTAATTTGGTAATTTCTCTGTTTAAATTCCATATTTTACCTCTTTAAATTCCTTAATTGTTCTATTCATAGTGGGCTGTTTTAGCCCAAAATTTATGCCCAATTCCTTCAATTTTCAGGGCATGCACTCCTATGATCATTGTGATTATTTTGTACTCTTTCATTTTTGGGCTCGGGTTCTGGAGCCCACAGGCCACCGGTGATCCGAGTTTCGGCCTGGCCTTCATTTTAGCAATATGGGTATCGTTAGTCTCGTGTAAACATGTAGTTTTTGTTATTGATAGTTTGATTTCCATTTTGAGCTTCTCGGAGTAGTTGTGGCTCAGACATCGTCGTTCCAATAGCTTATCATCAGACGACAGGTAGGTTATGATTTAACTTCCCTAGACTTCATATATATAGGATAAAATTGTATTAATTAGCATCCTGGGGTTGGGTTAATTAGCTTGGTACCACAGACCTTGAACACTTCTTCATGTCCGATTCATTTTTCTTCCTCCGATGTTTGCAGTATTTGTTATAGATGATATTATAACACTTGTGATCCTGTGTGGCCTTGTATTTACTCTAGAACATAGATGGTTGGTTTTTAGGAATTTTCGTAAGTCTCGGATATTGTTATTATTATTATAGAGCTGGCTATCTATGCTGTAGAATAATTGGAGCCTGTGCAGGGCTGATAGGTTGACTGTGAGCCATCAGGCTACTGATTGTGATTGAGAATGCTATTATCATGCATATAAATGAATTTCTAAATGATTTTACTATGAATTTTGGCTTCGGGCCTACATTAATTGGTTTTCTAAATCTTGCATGGCCTCAGGGGAGTGTTTTCAATAAAATGGTTATAAAATGGTTTGGTACTATTATAATGGATCTTCTTGGGGTAAGAAAAGTTAAAAGAGAAATTTATCGTAGTTTTCCTACTTATACTAGGCTCGGTTGAGCCGAGGTGCTAGACTTGTTTTGTTATTGATGATAAATGACATTAACCCGGTAAAACCGAGCATCAGACTTGTTTTAATCCTGTTTTAGACCCGGTTACATTTGAGCACCCCTATAGGGTTTTTGAGACTTATTTCACTGATTTAGACTCGGATAGGTTTTGGGCATGCATTTTCATGTTTTGGGTTACTACTTTGGATCAAAATTCACCCCGGACTATTACTTTGAGGTTACCAGAGTTAGTATATGGTCGAGGACCTCTATGGACCTTGTCGATATAGACTAGGGGCTTCGAGCTGGATGTTCCAAAGGAGGGGTATACGGTGTAGTTGAGGTATACAAATAGTGTCCTTCTATGGGACCTACCTACTGGGCCCTTAGGCACCAGAGGAGGTACATACAGGGTTACTATTCCACCCGGGTTATATCATGCATCGTACCATTCATTTGGGTGAGGTTTCACCCTTGTTTGCTGTTTGTTGAGTGTACGCTTTGATAGTATGGGATGTCAGAGGGTTTTCTTCACTTGTTTCTGTTCCTCGGGTATATGGGCACCCATTGGGACTGTTGGTAGACTTATTATTTCTTATTCAGGATATGATTTCTTATGTTGATTTCTATGTGTAACTGGATTTTGAGACTAGTATTATGTAGCTTGACTTGTTTTTTATTTCCTGTGTTCGAGCATGCTATAGTTATTCTGCTTTCCTACTACTCTTTTTACTTAAGGATAGTGGTATAGCGCCTATTTTCTAAAAACTTCTATAAATATTGTTAGTGTGAGGATTCCAGGTGCGTTACTTGTTTCTTTCACCTGTGCTTGTGATATATATTCTAGTAGCTAGCCATGTAATTATTTTCTACTTGTATTCCTTCTGTGCTAGGTTCTGTGTACTCATTCATTATTTTCTGTGACTATTTTCTTCTACTCTATTTATTACTGATCTTTTATCTTATATGTGCCCAATCGACCTATGATACCTACTCGGTACCTTTTGATTTATATTGGGTGCTCATACTACACTCTTTATCTTCTGGTGCAGACGCTAGTGTGCGCCATCATCATTAGCTCATAGAGACTCGTGCGAGGATATTTTAAACTGTCCCAGACTGAGGGTGAGCTCTTGAAAGCCGGAGCTTAGATTTAGTTTATCTTTAGTATCATATAAAATCTTACTACTCAGAGACATTTGTATATATTATTTTGGTTCCCATGTACTCTGTTGATGTAGTTCCATCTCAATACTATGATACCAAGTTTTGGAGTTTGGTTTAGCTTCCGTATATTTTATGTATATTCGTGTTTTTCACTTTCTTTACTTATCGCCCTTGCTTCCACCTTTTCTTACTGTTCTTCCACCTACTTGCTAGATAGTAGCCCATTACTAACTATTCTGGGCTATGGGGATTAGTTCACCTACTGGGGGTTATTGGTACCATCATGAATGAGAAATCAGGTCATGACAGCTTGTTATAAGAGCTCTAGGTGTGAGTGTCATCGGTATAGGAGCCAATGTCTAGTAGAGTCCTACGGATTAGGGTGGAGATGTTCGTACTCAATCTTCGGGAGGCTACATTGACATCTTAGGAGATATGACTCTCTTATTGCTTCTGTATCATGCATAGTATCCTTGAAAATTTCTTGAAATCTCTCTTGTTCTAGTTCATTCTTCTGTAGATGGTTCGTACGAGATCCTCAGCATCAGGCGGGGATGAGCCTCGAACCCCAGCACCCCCGATACTATCTAGGGGCCAGGGAGGTCATAGAGGTAGGGGTCAAGGACGTGACCAAGTAGCGGCACTTGTTAGAGCTCCTAGGGTCGAGGTGGAGCCCGGGTTTGTTCCTGAGCAGCATGTGGACTAGGGGGAAGCGCAGGTGCCACCATCTCCAGTGCCAGTGCCAGTATCAGCCCTAGCTCAGTCTTTAGATATTTGAGGTTTACTTCTTCAGCTTTTGGGTATGATTCGAGAGTGGCCTTATGAGGCAGCACAAACATCCGCTCAGGGGGCAGCCCTGGGTGCACAGAGTTTGGGAGCGCAGCCTGCTACTGCATCTTCCCATGTCGAGGTTATTCCGATCCCATTAGTTGTACAACCTCTTGCGAATTTCTTTCACTTTCATTTGATTTATTGTTAAGATGAGATATCCTTATCTGCCTCCCACCAAGATAGGAAATTAACTAACGAGAATTCTAGTAAGCGGGATCAAACAAAAATGATTTTTTCTCCAAGAATTTAGTTCAGGAGACAAGTAGAATCTCTTCATTCCATGATTCGATGAAATATCATGAATTTTATGTTGAATTGCTAGCTGTATGTACATGTATCAATCAAGTGAATTTTGTTCTGGTGGGAACAATTCAATAAAAGAAAAAAAGTAATTCGAGTCGGTTTTGAAACAATTCATTGCATTTTCTCCTAGACTTCCTAGGTAAATCAATTTTATTATTCAACAATGAGCCACTAGACATTATGTATCTAATGCACGTACGTAATGCATATATACTTATGTTTATAATATATGTACATATAGATATTTTATCCACATACTGAATAATTCTGTAATTAAATAAAAAAGGCCAAGCTATGACCGAGACAGAGCAGAAGGCGTTGGGTAGGTTTCTGAGATTGGCACCTCTAAGGTTTGCTGGTACTTCTAGTCAGGATCCACATGACATCATTACTACTTGTGAGGAGATGTTGCATCATTTGGATTTACTGGAGACTCAAGGTGTTGGATATACTTTATATCAGTTGGAAGGCGCAACTAAGTTGTGGTGGAGGGACCAAGTTTCTTGTAGGCCATCTTCGTTACCTCTGTTGACTTGGTTTGAGTTTTATGAGGCCTTCATGGCCAAGTTCTTGCCACACAGTGACAGAGAGCATCATAGGGAGCAGTTCACTAGACTTATGTAGGGTTCTATGGCCATATCAGAGTATGAGACCCGTTCCACTAGCTTGCTCTATTTGGGGCCATGATTATGCCTACTGAGCCCACAGAGTCCATAGGTTTGTTTTGGTGTTGCGACTAGAGTTTAGAGAGCCATCTAAGATATTGGTTGTTAGTGGTCGATCATTTCAGGCTATTGAAGACTATGCCCGTACTGTATAGAATTTGCATCGTCATGATTCCAGGGCCAAAGATAAGAGGCTTCAACACAAGAGTGGCTACAGTGGTTCTTGTTAGGATGGTAGAGGTTCAGGCCAATGGGGCCAAAGTTATCAGCCGCAGTAGCACCAGGGTAAGTCTAGTCGATTGGTTCAGGCTTTACTTTAGTCTTCAGGTGGGTCTCAGTTTGAGCAGGGTTAGGGTAGCAAGTAGGGCTATAGTGTTCAGTCATCGAGAGATGCATCTTCAGGGGCATCATGATGTGGTGTCCATATAGGTTCTTCTAGTTCACCTTGATAGTATAGGTCTCTAGGGCCTTGTTATGATTATGGTGTTGTAGGTCACTATGCTAGAGATTGTCCCCAGCAGGGTACAGTTCAGCTAGCCGCTTAGCCATCTCAGCCTATTCATTTAGTTCTGCTGCCGGTTCAAAGAGGTGGTGGTCAGGGTAGTAGTGGTGGACCATGAGGAAGGACAGGTGGTAGGGATGGAAGTCTGGCAGGTGGTGGTCATCGCCAGTTCTATGCGGTCCCTAGAAGGCCGAAGGTAGAGGCCTCAGACACTTTGATCACGGGTATGATTTCTGTTTGCCGTCGACTAGCTTATGCTTTATTTGATCCTGGATCCACTTGTTTGTATCTTTCTGCCTACTATTTGCCTTATTTAGGTTTGACTAGCAAGCCGTTATCTGGGCCTATATTTGTTTTGACCCTAGAAGGAAATTCTTTAGTAGTGGATTGAATTATGAGGACTTGTATGATTTCTATCGGTGACTTAGAGACTTGGGGTGACTTAATGATCCTTGATATATTAGATTTTGATTTGATTCTGGGCATGGACTGAATTTCCCCTCACCATATGGTTTTGGATTTCTATGCCAAGACCGTTACCAAAGTCGTGGCCGGCATATCCTCGGTTGTGTGGCAGGGTTCTTTTAGCCGCATACCGTCTGGTATTATCTCTTGTCTTCGAGCTAGGAAGTTAATTTCTTGCTAGTGTTTGGCTTATCTAGCATATGTCTGAGATGTTAGTGCTGACCCTTCTTCCACTGAGTCAGTCCTGTGGTTAGAGGTTTCTTAGATCTGCTCTCTACTGACCTGCCAGGCCTTCCACCTGAGAGAGATATTGACTTTGCTATTGAGTTAGAGCCTGCAACTAGGCCTATCTTAATTTCTCCCTACAGTATGGCTCCAGTTGAGTTGAGAGAACTTAAGGAGAAGCTCCAAGACTTGTTAGCTAAGGGTTTTATTAGGCCGAGTGTGTCTCTTTGGGGTTCTCATATTCTGTTTGTTAAGAAGAAGGATGGGTCGATGCGGATGTGTATTAATTATTGGCAGCTGAATAAGGTAACTGTGAAGAATAGGTATCTGATGCCGCACATAGATGATTTGTTTGATCAGCTTCAGTGTTCATCCATTTTTCAAAGATAGAATGACAATCAGACTACCACCAGTTGAGAATTAGGGCGGAGGACATATCAAGGACAACATTCACAACATGCTATGGCCACTATGAGTTCCTGGTGATGTCTTTTGGTTTGAATAATGCCCCCACAGCCTTCATAGACTTGATGCATAGGGTGCTTAGCCCGTATTTGGACTCTTTTGTGATAGTCTTCATAGAAGATATCTTGATATACTCACGGAGTAGAGATGAGCATGAGCATCACTTGAGGATTATACTCCAGACTTTGAGAGATCATAGACTTTATGCCAAGTTCTCAAAGAGCAAGTTCTGTCTTGAGTCAATTGCATTCCTAGGACACGTGGTGTCTAAGGATAGGATTAAAGTGGACCCAGGTAATATTTCTATGGTTCATGATTTGTCGAGACCTACTACTCCTAGTGAGGTTTGCAATTTTGTTGGGTTAGCAGGGTACTACAAGAGGTTTGTCAAGGGGTTTTCTTCAATAGCAGCACCTTTGACTATGCTGACTAGGAAGGATGTTCCATTTCAGTGGTCGTATCAGTGCGAGGATAGCTTTTATAGTCTTAAGGCCTTGTTGACTTGAGCTCCAGTATTGACTTTGTCGGTTGAGGGTCAGAGTTTATTGGTATATTGTGATGCTTCAGGGGTTGGTCTTGGTTGTATATTGATGCAACACGGTCTTGTGATAGCGTATACATTGAGGCAACTGAAGGTTCACAAGTGCAACTACCCCACTCATGACTTGGAGTAGGCGGCTGTAGTTTTCGCACTCAAGATCTGGAGGCACTACCTATATGGATTTCATTGTGAGATATTCATCGATCATCGTAGTCTTCTGTATATTATGAGTTAGGGAGATCAGAACTCAAGGCAGAGGGGATGGATTGATCTATTAAAGGACTATGATTTCACCATTCATTATCATTTGGGCAAGGAAAACATAGTAGCGGATGCCTTGAGTCGGAAGACGGTGAGTATGGATAGCCTAGCTTCACTTTAAGTTTTTGAGCGACTGTTGGCCTTTGACATCCATTCCTTGGCTAACCGTTTGGTTAGGCTTGACTTGTCGGATCCCAGCAAAGTTCTTACCAGTATTAAGGTTCGTTCTACTCTAGTTGATCAGATTTAGAGCTGACAGTTTGAGGATCAGAGATTGTGTAACCTTCATGATCAGGTTGTTTGGGGTGAGGCCAACCGGGATACTTTGGGTTCTGATGGTATTCTGAGGTTTGACAGTCATTTTTGTGTTCTTAAAGTTAGATATTTGATTCAGTTGATACTTTGTGAGGCACATTGTTCTAGATACTCCATTCAACCTAGCGCAGTGAAGATGTATAGAGATTTGAGGTAGCTTTACTAGTGGAGTGGTATAAAGCGGGATATAGTGGAGTTTATGACTTGGTTCTTGAACTATCAGCAAGTGAAGTTCGAGCATACGAGACCTGGTGGTTTGACGCAGCGACTTCCCATTCCTGAGTGGAAGTGGGAAGGGATTACTATGGATTTCGTAGTTGGATTGCCTCGTACATCTAGGGGTTTTGACTCTATTTGGGTGATTGTGGACCGACTAACTAATTCAGCGCACTTCTTTCCAGTTCAGACTACTTATAGTGCAAAGAGGTTTGCTCAGATTTACATTTGTGAGGTTGTTTGATTGCACGGAGTCCCAGCTTCTATCATTTCAGACCACGATACTCAGTTCACATCTCAGTTCTTGAGAGCTATTCAGCGAGATTTGGGTATAGAGGTTCAGCTTAGTACTTCTTTCCACCCTCAGACAGATGGCCAGTTCAGAGGACTATTCAGGTCCTAGCAGATATGCTTCAGGCCTGTGTTCTTGAATTTGGAGGTTCTTGGGATCAATTTGTGCCTTTGGACGAGTTTGCTTATAATAATAGCTTTCATTCGAGCATTGGCATGGAACCTTTAAAGGCTTTGTATGGTAGGAATTATAGATTGCCGATTGGTTGGTTTGATGGGTTAGAGTCTAGACCGCAGAGTATATATTTGCCTCGAGATTTCATAGACCGAGTCTGAGTGATTCAGGATAGGCTTTGAGCAGCTTAGAGTAGGCAGAAGAGCTACGCTGATCGTAGACTTTGTGCCTTGGAGTTTAGTATTAGTGATTTGGTTTTCCTCTGTGTATCACCCATGAAGGGCATGATAGGATTTGGTTGGCGGGGCAAGCTTAGCCCCAGGTATATTGGGCCGTTTGAGATTCTCCAGAGGGTTAGTAGTGTTGCCTATCAGTTAGCCTTGCCTCCGTTGTTTTCAGCTATGCATCCAATTTTTTAGGTCTCGATGTTGCAATGGTATATTCCAGATGAGTCTCATGTGTTATAATGGGACACGATTCAGTTGGATGAGAGGTTGGCTTTTGTTGAGGAGCCGATTGCTATTGTGGCCAGAGATGTCACGAGGTTGAGATCTAGGGAGATCTTGGTTGTGAAAGTTCAGTAGAGGCACCATCCAGTTGAGGAGGCTACCTGGGAGACCGAGAGAGATACTCAGTATCCGCAACTGTTTGAGCCTTCAAGTACTTTTTCTTCTTGACTTTCGAGGACGAAAGTCCTTTTTAGTAGTGGATAATGTAATGACCCTTCTGGTCATTTTTGAGTTTACGCCTTTTTTGTACTATTAGAGGTTGCTGGTATTTGCCCCAAGTCAATTATATCTTACATTTGTTTGGTCATTATGGTTGTTTCCCTATTTTAGAGCTTAAACTTAGGAAATCATTGACTTCGGTAAACCTTCTTGGTAAACTTACTAGGAATCAAATTTTGATAGTTTCGTTAGATACAGAGCATGGATTTTGGTCTAGGTAGACCCTTGGTCGGGGTCTGAGAGCTTTCAGTTTAGTTTTTTGTTGGTTTTTGTTTTTCTAGCTAAGTTAAACTTAAAAGTTTAACTTTGGTCAAAATTCGGAGAAGATGACCTCGGATGAGAATTTTGACCACGCTGTTAACCCTAGAATGTGGAATTTAGGCTAGAGGGACCTTTGGTTCGAGTCCCGAGGCTTCCAGACTAGTTTTTGGGTGTTGAGTTCCACTTTGGCTTAAGGTTGGTTTTGGGCATTGGGCCCACTTTTTGCTAAATCGACCTCCGTTAGGTTTGCCGTCAGTTTCATTAAGTTCAGAATGCTATTTATGGTCCGTTAGCATTGTTTGTTTTGATGCGTGGGGTCCCAAAAAAGCCCTATAGGCCCACCCAAAGGCTTTTTCTCTTTGGTTTTTCTGCTGTTGGCAGTTGCAGGTACATGCCTCATGCCTTTATTGCGCTCAGGAGGACCTTCCATGTGATCATGATGAAGGTCATATGGACCTGGTATCTTTGCTCTTCGCAATCTTGAAGTGTCCTTCACGACCATGATGTTGTCCATTGCTCCTTGCTCTATGCGATCGCGACATTCCTTGTCGCGGCTGCGATGAAGACCCTCCCTTCTTGTTCTTTTCAACCATGTGGCTAGTCTTTGTGATCACGATGGTCTAGCTAGCGTTGTCATCACGACCGCATGGGATCCCTCTGCGATCGCGAAGAAGGATCCCTGGGCAGTATATAAACCATCTCCTTCATTTTTATCTCTCTAAAACCGATTTCTTCCATTGTTGTAAGCTCAAGATGCATAATTCTTTGCATAGCTTTGATTCTTGGCTTCTGGGTGAAGTTTATTGGTCCTGTGATCATCTCCGTATCTCTAATTCCGTAAGTTCTCTGTTCAAATTTTGTATTTTGCCTTCTTAAATTCCTGAATTGGTGTTGTTGATAGTGGGCTCTTTTAGCCCGAAATTCATGCCCAATTCCTTCAATTTTCTAGGCATGCACTCCTATGATCATTATGATCATTTTGTACTCTTTCGTTTTTGGCCTCGGGTTGCAAGGCCTACGGTCCGCCAGTGACCCGAGTTTTGGACCGCCCTTTATTTTAGCGATATGAGTATCGTTAGTCTCATGTTAATATGTAGTTTATGTTATTGATAGTTTGATTTTTGTTCGGAGCTTCTCAGAGAGGTTCGGGCTCGGACATCGTCGTTGCAGCAGCTTGTCGTCGGACGATAGGTAGGTTACAGTTTAACTTTCCTAGACTTCGCATATATAGGATAAAATTTTATTAATTGGCATCCTTGGGTTGGGTTTATTAGCTTGGTACCACATACCTTGATCTCTTCTTCATTGACGATTCATTTTTCTTCCTCCGATGTTTGTAGTATTTTTGATAGATGATATCATCACTCTTGTGGTCCTGTATGGCCTTGTATTGACTCTGGAACATCGATGGTGGGTTTTTAGGAACGTACGTGAGTCTCGGACATCATTATTATTGTTATTGAGATGTCTATCTATGTTGTAGAACGATTGGAGCCTGTGCAGGGAAGATTGGTTGATTGTGAGCCATCGGGCTACTGATTGTGATTGAGCATGACATTATCATGCATATAAATGAATTTCTACACGATTTTACTATGACTTTTGGCTTTGGGCCTACATTATATGGTTTTCTAAATATTCCATGGCCTCGGGGCCCATTTTTCAGTAAAATCGTCATGAAATGGTTTGGTACTGTTTTAATGGATCTTTTTGGGGTTAGATAAGTTAAAAGAGAAATTTATCACAGTTTTCCTACTTATACTAGACCCTGTTGAGCTGAGGTGCTAGACTTGTTTTATTATTGATGAGAAATGATATTAGACTCGGTAAAGCTGAGCATCAGACTTGTTTTACTCCTATTTTAGAACCAGTTATGTTTGGGTACCCCTTTAGGGGTTTTTGAGACTTATTTCACTGATTTAGACCGGGATAGGTTTCAGGCATGCATTTTCGAGTTTTGGGTTACTACTTTTGATCCGGATTCACCCAGGACTGTTACTTTGAGATTACGAGAGTTAGTATATAGACGAGGACCTCCATGGAACTTTCCAATCTAGACCAGGGGATTCGAGCTGCGTGTGTCGGAGGAGGGGGATACGATGGATTTGAGGTATACGGGCAGTGTCCTTCCATGGGACCTACCCTTCTGGGCCTTTAGGCATCGTATGAGGTATATACAGGGTTACTATTCTACCCGGGTTTCATCATGCATCGTACCATTCATTAATGTTAGGTTCCACCCTTGTTTGCTATTTGCTGAGTGTACGCTCTAGTAGTATGGGATGCCGAAGGGTTTGTCTTCACTTGTTTGTGTTCCTCGGGTGTATGGGCGCCCGTTGGGACTGTAGGTAGATTTATTATTGCTTATTCGAGATATGATTCCTTATGTTGATTTCTTATTGTAACTAGATTTTGAGACTAGTATTATGTAGCTTGACTTGTTTATTATTTCCTGTCTTCAAGCATGCTATCATTATTCTGCTTTCCTCCTTCTCTTTTTACTTGAGGATACCGGTATACCACCCATTTTCTAAAAGCTTCTATGAATATTGTTAGTACGAGGATCCCAGGTGCGTTACTTCTTTGTTTCACCTGTGCCTGTGATATATATTCTAGTAGCTAGCCATGTATGTTGTTTTCTACTTGTATTCCTTCCGTGCTAGCTTCTGTGTACTCATTTGTTGTTTTCTGTGACTATTTGCTTCTACTCTACTTATTACTGCTCTTTTATCTTATATGTTCCCAGTCGGCTAATGACACCTACTGGGTACCTTTTGCTTCGCATTGGGTGCTTATACTACACTCTACTTCTTCTAGTGCAGATCCTAGTGTGGGCCATTGCCGTTGGCTCATGGAGACTCGTGCGAAGGGATTTTGGACTGACCCAGCCTGAGGGTGAACTCTTTGTGACTAGATCTTAACTTTAGTTTATCGTTAGTATCATGTACTCTCTTACTACTCAGAGACATTTGTATATATTATTTTGGTTCCCTTGAACTCTGTTGATATAGTTTTAGTTCTATACTATGATACCAGATTTTGGGGTTTGGTTTAGCTTCTATATATTTTATGTATATTCCTGTTGTTCACTTTCTTTACTTATCGCCCTACCTTCCGCCATTTCTTACTGTTCTTCCACCTACTTGCTAGATAGTAGCCCATTACTAACAGTTCTGGGCTACAGGGATTGATTCGCCTACTGGGGGATTGTAGTTACTATAATAACCGGGAAATTGGGTCGTGAAAATCAAACAGGGAAACAACACCCTCAAACAAGATAACTTACCTGGAGCTCTGTCCAATCCAAGCTATGGCCTCGGGTCAACAGTTACATAGTAATGGTAATAAATATGATAATGGGACTATCAAGTGAAAATAGTCATAAGACGTCTACTCTACTACAAATATCTCCTCAAGCCTATACTAACGATTCTAGTCTAACATAAAGAGGCTAAAACACTCTAAGCTAAGAATAAACATGATGATTCTATTTTACTGTCCCAAAAATGACCAAATATTCGAAAAATATGATTAAAGCCTAACTCTAATCTAAAACATACACTAACATTCAAGTAAATCATAAGATATAAAATCTAGCCAAGCCAGGACTAAAAGAGGCAAATCATAACCTACCTCAATGCCGAACTACAACTGCAAACCATCACTTAGGAGCCTTTCCCTTTTGAAGTACCTCAGAATGCTGCCACACTATCATAAACATAATCTAGGTGTCAAGACAAGAATAATGACAATTGATATATGAAAATTCAAGTCAAAAATCAACCCTAGGGGCCCCCTTATCGAAATAGAAAACAAATTTCACAATTATTCTCCCAAAGAGCTACGAGGTGCATGCCCCAAAGTTGGGCAAAAATAGAAATGGTTAGACAGACTCAGCAATGTGACTTGAAAATTCAGCAGTGGTGTATATTATGTGTGATCATATTGTGTGGGTTGAGACTAGCGAGGCCATTGCAGGTTCTAATGATACTTTGAGGTTGGTAGTCGCCCTTGCATTCCGAGGGTTGGAAGCTTGATTAGTTGTTTCTTCAAGGGTTGTCTTTTATATGAGGTCCCAGTATTGATTAGACTCGGCCAGTATGGGCTAGAAGTTTGGTATGTTGTATGCTTCAAAGTTGGTGGTTTTGTGTGCTGGTGCAATAGAATGGTTGATTCAATCCAATGAGGTGAGCTGATGGGTTATGCAACATTTCTATATCTAGATGGTGACCTTAGAGTTCAAACAACCTTCCTTTGTCTTCAGGGAGCTTTGGTTTGATATTCGTGGAATGGTGGACTTCTTCCCAAGGTGATATTTGTAAGGATATTTCAAATCCGAATGGTGTTTGAGTATTCATAGTAGCAATAGTACTTCTCAAAGTTTGGAGCTTAGGGATGACTACGGACTTCGTGGTAGGCTAACCACACTTCTTGCAGGATCTTTGTTTTGGTTTGGGTCTGTTAGGTAGGTTGCCTTGATGAATTCGTTTTTAGTTTATCCAGACTTGGTACGGTTCAAAAAGGTTGGGTTCTTTCTATAGCTTAGGAGTCTTTTCATCAACACAGGTTGTTCATTCATGCTTTTCATAGCCTGGTGTGCAAATTTTAGTCGGGTTCAGATGGGTTGTTCTGTTAGTTTCAGTTATCGAGTTTGGTGTTAGCAAGGGTATTTGTCCGTTGGTTGGAGGTCAATTGGGGTGAAACTACTACAATTTCAAGTACGTGCTTTGGGTTAGTGTTTTGGATGGTAAGGGCTAGTAGACTATAAAAATGGCTTGGAAAGAGTTTGGGCAAAAAGGGTAGATTCGTTCATGGTAGAGTATAAGTGGGAACTTTGGATCCACGATGTGTCAGTTTATGCTTCGAGGATGGTTTGAGTGTTCGACTTGAATGCGACTTTCTAGTTGCGGTATAAAGGGATTCAATTCGAAATAAAAGGGTTTTGTGGATCAGCATGTTCATGAGTTAGAGTTCTGGGTTGAAGGCTTTTCTGGTAAATTTTGTTGTGGATTCAAAGATTTGAGTTTTGTGTGTTGATCGCCTTGCTTCTCTTGTTTCGGTGCTGTGTCGGTGCTTATCGGTTGAGATTCTCTGGGTTCAGTTTGGGTTGGCTGATCTTTGGAGTTTGGGAGTTTGAGTTTGGGTTCTATCTTGGCTAGTAAGAAGTTTAGGTTGGGTTGTTTTTTGTGGTTTCATTCTATTGGGTGTCGTCTGTTTGAGGAGGCTACTCGGTTTTTCCTAGAGAGTAGTGCAGGCATCATATTTGCTGTTCTTAAATCTCCAGTCTTTCCTTCTTTCTCGACTTTCAAGGACGAAAGTCTTTTTAGTAGTGGATGATGTAATGACCCTCCCGGTCATTTATGTGTGTTCTCCTTTCTTGTACCATTAGAGCTTGCCTGTAGCGGCCCCAATTCATTTATGGCTTGCTGGGACCGGTAGTTCGGTGCTCGGGCCATTTGTTTAGTCTTTTTGGCCGTTCCTTATTTTAGAGCTTTAGGCTTTTGAAATCGTTGACTTTGGTGGACATGCTCGGAATCTAATTCCGACAGTTCCGTTAGCTCCAGAGCATGGACTTTGGTCTAGTAAGACCTTTGGTCGAGTTTCAAGAGTTTTTCAGCTTGGAATTCTCTCTCTTTTATGTTCTCAGGCCGATTGGGCTTGTTTGGTTGACTTTGGTCAACATTCGGAGAAGACGGCCTCGGATAAAAATTCCACCAGCGTTGTTAAATCCGAAACATTGAGTTTAGGCTAGAGGGACCATTGGTTCAGGTCCTGGGTTAGCCAGACTCATTTTGGATGCTTGGTTGGCTTTAGCTAGTGTTGACTTGGGTCAACAATCCTCCGAAATTACCTCGTATGGGAGTTTCATCAATTTTGTTGAGTCTGGAATGTCGTTTCCACTCTAATAGCATAATTGGTTTTTGAGTATCGAGTTCCGATTGTGCCTGAAACACCCGGTAGAAGTTTTGGTTGTTGTTGGTTTTCTGCAGCAGAAATTGTTCAGTGCCAATGGAGCCCGGGCAGCGCCAACGACACTGACTTGTGATTTTCTTCTGTGACAGCGGTGCCTGGGTAGGGCCAAAGGCGCTGACCTGTGATTTTTTCCCTTCAGTGCGATCGAGCTAAAATAGCTCGATTGCACTGGTCTGTGGTCCTTCCTTCAGCGCAATTACTCTCCCTTAGCGCCAATGGCGCTGACCTGCGTCCAGCCCCTATAAATCTTTCCTCCTTCGAGTTTTCAACTATAATTCTTGTTTCCTACCAACTCCAAACTGAAAATCCTCTCTACCAAAGTGTTCTATTTTTTCCTAAGCTTGGGGAATTCATAGTATTGTGGGAAAAATCTTGCTCCCTTGTTAGTTGGTAAGCTCTTCTTCCCCAAAGTTACTTTCCTCCTCCATTATTATAAACATCCATTATTGCTATTTCTCAAAGCTTGGAACTTTCTGGTAGAAATTGCCCTCTTAAGCTTTGCATGATCGTGGGTTCGGAGTTTTTACCTCATTAGCTTGTCTTCTCGTTGTGGTAAGTATCTTTTGATTAAATTCTTGATTGATTTCTTGTATTTTCCATCCTTAAATCCTTTCTTGGTGGGCTATTTTTATGCCCCAATTGCTGTCCGTTTCCGCTCAAAATTTGAGCATGTACTCCCGAGATGGTAAGGAACACATGTGTAATTTTCATTTCCGATTTTGGGTCACAGGGCCCACGGGCCTATTTGTGACCCAAATTTCGACCCGGTTATTATTATAGCAATATGGGTATCGTTAGTCTTGTTTTGTTTTATAGATTATGGTATTGATAGTGGTTTCGCAAATTGGAGCTTCTCAGAGTTGTTTGAGCCTGGATGACACCATCCCTGCACCTATTCGTCGGACGACAGGTAGGTTATGGCTTTCCCTACCTAGACTCTACGTATATAGGCTATAACTGCATTAATTAGTATCTTGGGTGGATTATTTTAGGATTGTTTTAGGTTGGTACCCCAGGCCTTGCCCGTCTTTCTATCCATTTATTTCATACGTTGATTGTAGTATTCGTGTAGTATTGTATATTACCCTTGTTGTCCTGTATGGACTTGTATCGACTCTGGAACATAGATGGTGGGTTATTTGGGAATGTCCGTGAGTCCCAGATATAGAGATATCCTTTTAGGCTGGTTAATATCTGATGTAGAGCTGTTGAGCCTGTGCAAGGCCGGTAAGAATGTCTGTGAGCCATTTTGGGCTAAACTTGTTGTCTGCGAGCATATCATTTATGAAAAAGGATTTTTCTACATGTTTTACTACTATTTTGGCTTTGGGCCAACTATCACTGGTTTTCTGAATTTTCCATAGCCCGAGGGGCCCATTTTTAGTTTAAATAATGATAAAATTGAGATTTGGAACTGACTGGTGGAATTTCTCGAGATAAAAGGGGTACTATGATTTTTCTCCCTGGTTTTATTACTGACACTAGACTCGGCGAGGCCAGAGTGCTAGACATTATTTTCTATGAATTTAGACCTGAATATGTGTCAGGCACCCTTTTTAGGGATTTTGAGACTTGATTACTGATTTAGACTCAAAAATACTCCGGGCACCTTTTTATAAGGGTTATTGAGATTTGACTATTGTTTTAGACACGGTTCAATCCCAGACATGTACTTCGAGGTTCTAATTCTCTGATATTTTGCATTCTTTACTGTATATAGACGCGGACCTTTATGGGCCCTCTGTTCTAGGATCCCGCTCTGAGCCGAGCATGCCGGAGGTGGGGTATACGGTGTAGGATGAGGTATAGCATGGGAAACCCACCATGGGTCCTCCTACCCGAGTACAGGAGGAGGTGTATATAGAGTTACTATTACTGGTTCCATCATATCATTATCATACATTTGGCACTCTGATTCTACCCTTGTTTGTTGTGTGTTCAGTATACGCTCTGGTTGTATGGGTGGCCATAGGTTTTTTTTTCACTTGATTGTGTTACACGGTTGTATAGGCGTCCCTTGGGACTGTAGGTAGATTATATTACTTCTGTCATCTTGTAGAGTTAGCTTGGACTTTTGATATCAATTTTATGAGTGGTTTAGTCTGTGGAGGCTCCGTTCATGGGAGTGAGATTATTAAGGGGCTAGTGGGTCCTATATTACTGAGGTTCTGATTGTGTATCTTTATGAAAGATTGTGGAGTTTGATTCATGTTTAATCCTGGTCTTGTTAACCATATCTGCATCAATGTGGGTTAGTCATTCCATCTTAGGCTTGACATTTAAGTGGATTACGTTTATCTTTATCTTGGTATTTGATGTCTTAGGAATGTTTTCTGTTGGTATGTGATTTCTAGTTCAATTGTTGGCTTGCTTTCCTTCCTTCCCGTTATTTTGAGGTTACCGGTATACCGCCTATCTCTTTGAATTTTTGTTATATATACTGTTGTTGCAAGGATCCCAGGTGCGTCCTTTTTCCTTCTTTAACCTGCGTTCTATGTGTATACATCTTCTGTACTAGGATTGTTTGCTTATAACTCTTGGTTGTCTATTCTCCGTGCTAGTTCCTTGTGCTTTATCTATTGCTTCCGTGACTGCTTTCTTGCTATCTGCTATTTATTATTTTTATATCTTATATGCGCTCAGTCGACCAATAATGCCTACTGGGTACCCGTTGCTTAGCAATTGGTGCTCATACTACACTTCTGCACTTCTTGGTGCAAATATTAGTTGAGATTTTGCTGTTGATCGCATTGGAGACTCGTGCAGCTTTTGGAAGATTTGAGACCAGGGTGAGCGCCTGACGGTCGGGGCTTGTCTATATCTCATCTGTTGTACTGTTACTCTTGTATATATTCAGAGACAATTGTACTTATCTTTTGTTACTTCTAGCACTTGTATTCTATTAACAAACTCTGTACTATCAATACAAAGTCTTGGGGTTGGTGTAGTTTCATTATGTATATATTCAGGTTGTTGCTTCTGCTCTGTCCTTACCTTTATATTCTGCTTCCGCTTATTTTTGCTTATTGTGCATATTGGTTAGGTTGTAGCCCATTACTAACCATTTAGGGCTACGGGAATTGGTTCGCCTACTAGGGGGTTGTAGGTGCCATCATGACCTGAGAAAATTGGGTTGTGACACAATGGATCCTTATTCATCATGCTGATGGACGGATATTTATTTTGCCAATATATTTATATCTTATCGATGGATCTTTATTCATCCTGCCGATGAACATGCCTTTATTTTGATAATATGTATACATCTTGTCAATGGATCTTCATTTTTCCTACCAATTGACTGACATTTATGTTGACAATCTTCCTATATCCTACCAATGGATCCTTATTTGTCCTACTGATGGATGGATATTTATATTACCAATCTGGTTTAATCCCTGTCGATTAATCAACATTCATCCTTTCAATGGAGTGGTATTTATTTTGCCAATCAATCACTTCCGTAGTGAGAATGACACTAATGCACTAGATAGCGGCATATCCGCAAACATCATCTAGAGGACAGTAAACAAAATGTTTCATACATATACTCCCTCTCTATTTGAATTACATTTCTACTAATGATCTTGTCTCAGAGTTTGCCAAGATCATCCAAGAGGGTACATTCTCAATCAAATCATAGGAGTGGACTACATGAAAAAGGGATGCGGCACAACGTGAAACGTTTTCTTAGCAACAAACTAGGACATAGTTTGAAGAGAAATATCAAACTCTTTGAACGTGAATTGAGGATCGACTTCAATCGTAATCCAACTAAACCCCTATCAGGCAGCATGTGGGTTATTCTTTGTCTTGAACATATTCAGTTTCGTATACAAGGTAATGTCTGAACCCTCACCAAAAGTAATATCCTTCTCTTTTGAATTCGGGTGATAAATACAACTAGAGCTTTGGAAATTATATCTATGTAAGTTCTTACCTTTGAGTGTGAAGCTTGCCACATTCATAATTGAGATGGTTGCAAGCCTTTTTTCCATACTCGATTTATTTATACTCATCCTAATCCACAACTTTATTTAGCATAAAAGATTGTATTTTCAATCGATTGAGTCAAACTACAAGTAGCTTGATTCCCAAGTCTCAGGATATTTAGGCAGGCTAAATGTTGAAAACCCGGAGCATTATAAGAATTTTTATAACCCCCTTAATCCTAAGCTTTCTGGTTTCCCCATAATCTTACACCGGAATAGCTTTTGAAATCTTTAAAATCATGCTTAAATCAAATGTCTTAAACTATACGTGGCCTAAATTTTTATGTAACTGAGATATGTAGGAAACATGATACTGGGGTCCGACCATGATTCTTTACAATTTGTGCCAATTACCATTTCCAGAGATGAATCAGTGGTAAGAAAAAATTGGATTTGTCAAATTCCTTTTCTATGATCTCTTTCATCGGCCTTGGAGAAAGGAAGGGGCAGTTGTTGACACTCAATTTTGTCCTTCCATGATTGAATTAATTTTTGAGCTGCTTCAATTTCAAAGAATTTAACATGATTGTTTTACAACGATTACAAATATTTTCAAATTATTTTCAGGAAAATTTTGCATTTTCTAATAATAAATATATATATCTTTATCCATTAATATATAGATTTATATAAGTTTTACTTTAACAAATATTTAGGAATTTTTTTAGCATAAAGTGATGTTTAAATAAAGTACATATTTAATTTCCTCAAAAATCAACTGTTGGCAAATTAGTTGGTATAATTACTCTTTTATTTTCAAAATAGTTAGTCTATGTCAATGTAGTTATTTGAGGTTGTATTTTGCAAATATGGTTCAATATTTTTTAGACCCCAATTTCTCTTTAAGTGAGATCAATTTCGGACCAAAATTGGCCTAATATTGGCCTAATTTTGAAAAACCTGACCCAAACCCCCCAAAGCCCATATACTCTTCCTCTCCCTCACATCAGAAACAATACGCTACATCTCCCCAAAGTCAAAGAACTATAAAACCAGAACCTAAATGATGACACCTCTGTTATCGCCCATCCCCCTCATGAGAAATCTTCAGGATTTTGCGCTCGAATGGGTTATCCCGTATCATCACTATGCATCCCTTATTTTGAGCTGCAAAAATCATTATCTCTCCAATGTTAACTTGGGAGAGGGGAAAAATTTGAAGATCATCAGGATTGGGTTCGTACCACTAAATTTTTGCCATTCAGTGTATCTATCTCTTTACAATTAGTCCAAAAAATAGGGTAAACCCATCTCCTTTGTCAACTTTCTCCATTTTCTTATCTTTTCACTTACTATTTTCTGTGTGACCCATCTTTTCAATGATTCAAAGTTTGAATCCGCTGGAAGCTTCTTGAAGAAGCTATTTCAGTCTTATTTCAGCTATAAAAGGGGGATCTTGTTGATCCCATTAAAGAAAGAGCTAAGTGATAGATAACTTGAGGAATATATTAGGTTTTCATACTCTTCCATTAACTAATTTCTCTATTCTTCATTGCTTTCATTTATGATTTTTGGAATACTCTCCTGCTCTTACCGTTTCTTTCATCACTCGAACGCGAAATCACTATGGAAGCTCAACCTCGGGAACTCGTTAATTTAGTTTGCTACCTTGGAGAAGGTCAGTAACCATCCTTATCTTTTATTTCGTCTCAATTTTATAAAATTAAAATGTAATTGCTTTAACCTTTCAGCTTTTTGTCAAGTCTTATTTTGTTAATTATAAATGAAATCTTAAATCATGTCTTTGTTATCTTCTGATAAAATCAATTTACAAAAGCTAACATGGATTATTGATGTGTTGGGAGGAATCACTACCCTTTGTTCCATTAATTCTTGATTTCTTCAAATATGGATAAATTTGTGTTTAAATGTGTTGTGGATGTATATTTAGTTTTATTTAAATTGCCATGCCCTAACTTAGGGACGTAACTTGCACCTGATACCAACTTAGAAATGATTTGACCTTTGCTGGAAAAATATGTTACCAGTGTAATACCAACTTCAAAATCAAGAAAACAAAAAAGTAAGATGTCACGACCCAATTTCTCGGTCATGATGGCACCTACAACCCCCCAGTAGGCAAACCAATCTCCGTAGCCCAGAACGGTTAGTAATAGGCTACTAGCTAACAGTTAAGTAGAAGAAATGATATAATCGAGCGGAAGCAAAGGAACAAGATGAAAAGATAGATAACAGGAATATATACACATATGCGGAAGCTAAACCAAACCCCAAAACCTGGTATCATAGTGTATGAGAGCTGGATCTACATAAAGAGTACAAAGGTCTAAAACAATAAATACACAAAGCTATCTCCGAGTAGAAATAGAGTACATAATCAAAAGATAACTAAAACCAAAGCTCTGATTGCCAAGAGGTCACCCTCAGTCCAGAATATCATCAAAACAACACCTCGCATGAGTCTTCATGAGCTAATGGCGATGGACTACACTAGGATCTGCACCAAAAGATGCAGAGTGTAGTATGAGAACAAAATGCGAAGCATAAGGTACTCAGTAGGTATCATAGGCCGACTGGGCACATATAAGATAAAAGCGTAGTAACAGACAGAATAGAAACAAGTAGTCACCGAAATCAATGAAAAGTACACAGGAACTAGCCCAGAGGGAAGACAACAGAACACATGTGAGGCTAGCAAGTAGAATATATACGCAACAGGAACAGGTGAAAGAAATAAATAACGCACTTGGGATCCTTGCATTAACAGTATATATATTATAAGTTTTAGAAATGGACGGTATACCGGTAACCTAAAGTACAAAGAAAGGAAGAGGAAAATAAAGATAGGCATGCTCGAAAATAGGAATCAATAACCCAACTAATCATACCAATCTCAACTCCAACAGGTGAAAACTTAGCCGTATATAATCTTACAAGCATAATCGTAACATGGAATAACACCGCGATAAAGTAACAAGAGACTACCTACAGTCCCCCAGCCGCCCATACAACGAAGGAACGCAAATAAGTGAAAGCAAAACCTTTCGGCCGCCCATACAACCAGAGCGTACACTCAACAAACAGCAAACAAAGGTGGAGTTTCAAACACTGAATGATATGATGCATAATAACCTCAGGGTGGAATAGAAACTCTGTATGTACCTCATCTTGTTCCGATCGGGCCCTGCAGGTAGGTTCCATAGAAGGACACTGCCTGTATACCCCTACTCTGCCATACACCCTCCCTCTGGCACATACAGCCCGAAGCCCAAGGCTCGGAGCGGCAAGGTCCATGGAGGTCCCGGACCCCATACGAAACTCAGTCAAAACATGTCATCCGGAAGCAAGTCCGGGTTCAAGATAGAGACCCAGTCTCGAATATGCATGCCCAGACCCTATCCAGGACTAAAGTATTAAAAAGATGTCTCAAAAACCCCTCCAAGGGTGCCCGGGCATAAGCGAGTCTAAAACAGTATAAAGTCATCTCAGGTGCTCGGTCCGACCGAGACTAAAATGACCCTAAATCAATATAAAACTCAACTAGCACCCCGGCCCTGCCGAGTCTAGCATTAATAGAAAAACTAGTGATAGAAATCATAATATAACCTCCCCTTACCCCAAGAAGATACACAAGTTAAATCAAACCATTTCCAATTTATTTCCATAAAAAATGGGCCCCCGGGGCCATGCAAAGTTTAGAAAGACAATACCTGTAGGCCCAAAGCCAAAACTGAAGTAAAATATAGGTAAATCCTCTTTATATGCATGGAAATGATATGATCAAACATAAATAGCCACCCAGCGGCTCACAATTAACCTATCGGCCCTACACAGGCTCCAAAGCTACTCAACAAGCATAACCAGCCTAGAATGATATTTCTATGTCCGGGACTCGCGGACATTCCCAATAACCCACCTTCTATGTTCCAGAGTCAATAAGGCCTCACAGGACCACAAGGGTGAATAAAATGTATCAAGGAAGTACTACAACCATCGAGGGAAGGAAAGTAGGTCAGACATGAATAAAGCGGTCAAGATCTGTGGTACCAACCTAATAACCCAACCCAAGGATGCCATCTAGTACAATTTTATCCGATATATGCTAAGTCTAGGAGTTTAGACCGTAACCTAAATGTCGTCCAATGACAAGCTGCTAGGTCAATGAAATCCAAGCTCGAATCTCTTCGAGAAACTCCAAAATAAAATCAAACTCAAATTTAGGCTTGAATAACTTGACATAGATAATCGACTTTCTTTTGACAATTGAATCAAGCATTCAAAATATCATTCTAACAAATCTTTTTGCAGCGGATGCGTAAGTATATACATAGCATAAGAAAGGAATATGACAACTATTTGTAGTTGACAAAAGTAAGTTAAAACATGAGGAGAATATGTGCAACAATTTATAGTGAGAGAATTATGATAAAAATCCTTATCTTTATTATGAGATCCAGCATATATACAACAACCTAGCACTTAAATGGTATGACTTAGTGACAAGTCTGAACAACCTCATGAATGTAAATCTGAGCTAACCTCTCAGCACCGTAAGAAGTCTGAATTGACAAGAAATGGGTCGACTTAGTCAGCCGATCCACAATCACCCAAATGGAATGAAAACCTTGAGAAGTACAAGGCAAACTGACAATAAAGTCCATAGTAATACCTTCCCATTTCCACTCAAGAATGGGAAGTCGCTGCAACAAGCCACCCGGTCTTATGTGCTCAAACTTCACCTGCTAATAGTTCAAGCACTGAGATACAAACACTGCTACGTCCCAATTCATACCACACCACCACTAAAGTTGTCTCAAATCTCTATACATCTTTGCTGCACCAGGATTAATGGAGTATCTAGAACAATGTGCCTCACAGAGTATCAACTGAATCAAATAACCAACCCTCGAAACACAATGTCGGCCATCAAACCTCAGAACCCCATCTGAATATAGAGTAGCCCGACTAGACTCACCCTGAAAAACCTGATCACGAAAGTCACACAACTATTGATCCTCAAACTGACGGCTCTAAATCTGATCAATCAAAGTAGAATGAACCTCGACACAGGCAAGAACTCTACTAGGATCCGACAAGTCAAGCCTAACCAAACGGTTAGCCAAGGACTGGATGTCCAAGGCTAATGGTCGCTCTGAAACTGAAAGAGAAGCTAGGCTACCCATACTCACCGCCTTATGGCTCAAGTCATCTGCTACCACGTTGGCCTTGCCCAGATGATACATAATAGTGAAGTCATAGCCCTTTAGTAGCTCGATCCATCTCCTATGCCTCGAGTTCAGCTCCCGCTGACTTGTGATAAACTTCAGACTACGGTGATCAGTGAAGATCTCACAGTGGACTCCATATAGGTAATGCCTAAGGATCTTGAGCGCGAAAACTACCGCCGCCAACTCTAAGTCATGGGTGGGGTAGTTTCACTCGTGAAACTTTAGCTGTCTCAATGCATATGCTATCACTCGACCTTGCTGCATCAACACACAACCAAGACCAACATTAAAAGCATCACAATACATGGAGAAGCTCTGACCCTCAACCGGTAAAGTCAAAACTGGTGCTGAAGTCAATAAGGCCTTAAGCCTATGAAAGCTATCCTCGCACTTATCTGACCACTGAAATAGGACACCTTTCCTAGTAAGCATAGTCAAGGGTGCTGCTATGGAAGAAATCCTTGAATGAACCATCTGTAGTAACCTGCTAACCCAACAAAGCTGAGGGGTATTAGTCAACCCAAAACACATCACCAAGAACTCATAGTGTCCATAACGTGTCTTGAATGATGTCTTAGGGATGTCCTATGCCCTAATCCTCAACTGATGGTAGACAAACCTTAAATCAATCTTCGAAAATATGGCTAAACCTTGAAGCTGATCAAACAAGTCATCAATTCTTGGCATCGAATACCTATTCTTCACTGTTAACCTATTCAACTGTGGATAATCAATACATATCTACATCGACCCATTAATCTTCACAAATAGAACATTATCACCCCAAGGCAACACACTCGGTCTAATAAACCCCTTAGCTAATGGATCCTGGAGTTTCTTCTTAAGCTCCCTCAACTCAGCAGGATCCATACGGTAAGGAGAAATAGAAATGGGACTGGTGGTCAGCTCTAACTCAATAGTGAAATCAATATCTCTCTCAGGTAGAATGCCTGGTAGGTCGGTAGGAAACACATCTAGGAAGTCTCTAACCATAGGAAGAGACTCAGGAGATAAAGTGTCAGCACTAGCATCTCGAACACATGCTAGATAAGCTAGACACCCACAAGAAATCAACTCCCTAGCTCGAAGACAAAAGATGATCCCAGATGGTGCATGGCTAATAGAACCCTGCCACACAACCAGGGATACACCGGGCACGACTATAATAACGGTCTTGGCATAACAATCCAAAACTGCACGGTGAGGGGATAGCTAGTCCATGCCCAGTATCACATCAAAATCTAACATATCGAGTATCATCAAATCACCCCAAGTCTCCAAATCACCAATAGATATCACACAGGATATCACAATCCGATCCACTACTAAAGAATCTCCTACTAGGGTCGAAATAAAAATAGGAACATATAATGGCTCAGTAGCCAACCCCAAACAAGCCAAAAAGTAGGGAGATACATATGACACGTGGATCCAAGATCAAATAAAGCCATAGCAGACTGACGGCCCACAAAAATCATACCTATAATCACAGCATCCGAGCCCTCTGCCTCCAGTCTCACAGGGACTGCATAGAACTGATGACTACCTCTACCTGCCCGACCGCCATCCCTACCACCTGCTCTACCATGCGGAGCACCACTTCTAGTCTGACCACCACCCCCTCTAACCGGTGGTTGAACTGATTGCATAGCTGAGCCAGCTGAGCTTCGGGCTGAACTATACCCCTCTGGGGGAAATCTCTAGAAAAATGGCCAATGACACCACAATCATAGCAAGCTGAACCCCACTGGGGCAATCCATAGCGTAGTGACCGCTAACACCGCAATAATAGCAGTACCATAATGGCCCACCCTATCAAGACAAACTAGCTGAACCCGTGTGGCCACCCCAGCCTGATGCCCCTAAAGTAGTACCTCTCTAAGACTTTCCTTGCTCAAGCTGAGAACTACCCAAAGTATGAAGCGAAGACTGAACTGGTCTTCTAGTCTTACCCTGATGTTGCTGTGGATGATGACCCTAGCCCTACTGGCTCGAACCTCTACCACCCTGTCGAGAACCACTAAAGCTACCTTGATAATGAGGCCTCTTATCTCTAGCCCCCAGATCATGTCGGTGCAAGTCCTCCACAATACGGGCATATTCTACGATAGCCTGAAAATGACCGACCCCCGGCAACTAATATCTCAACTGGCTGCCTAATATCTGGTCTTAAACTCCATACAAATCTGTGAATCCTATCTACCTCGGTAGGTATGATCATAGCTCTAAACAGTGCTAGCTAATGAAAATGGGTGTCATACTCTGAGATATTCGTAGAATCCTGCATAAGCCGAGTAAACTGCTCCCTACGATGCTCACGATCACTTTGAGGCAGGAAATTGTCCATAAAGACCTCATAGAACTCAGACCAGGTCAAAGGAGGTGTCGATGGTGGTCTGCAAGCAACCTGGGCCTCCACCATAACTTCGCTAGGCCCTCCAGCTGATAGGTAGTATAACCAACCTCGTGAGTCTCCAACAAACCCAAGTGATGCAACATCTCCTCACAAGTAGTAATAAAGTCATGTGGGTCTTTCCCAGAAGTACCAACAAACCTTGGAGGTGCTAATCTCAAAAACCTACCCAAGGCCTTCTGCTCTGACTCTGTCATAACTGGGCGAGGAGCAAGAGGTTGTGCAACTGATTGAACCAGAATGACCTCCGCACGGGGAGTCGCAGTAGCAGGATGCACTTCTAAACTCTTAACACCCAGGACTTCCCCCTGAGCGGGTGTCTGTGCTACTTCAAAAGTCTCTCTCTAATCATACCCAACAGCTGAACAAGTAGACCCCTAATACCCGAAGACTGAGCTGGGGTGAGGCTGGCACTGTAGCTGGTAGTACGTGGGCTGCCCCCCGATCTACATACTGCTCGGGCCTTGGAGCTCTAGCAGGTTCTACTGCTCGAGGGCATCCATGACCCCTACCTCTACACTTGTGACCACCCCGACCCCTAGCTAGAGTCGGAGGTGTAGGGGCAGGAGGCTCTCCTCTGCCAGAAGCTGAATATCTCATACGAACCATCTGCGAAAGAGTGAATCAAAGTAAGTCAGATTTCCAAAAACTTTCAAGGACACTACGCATAATATAGAAATAATAAGAGTCCAATTTTTCCTAAGATGTCACCATAACCTCCCGAGGATTGAGTACGGATGTCTCCACCCAGATCCACAAGACTCTACTAGATATTGGCTCCTATAACGAAGACATCAGTGAAACTAGGGCTCTAATACTAAGTTGTCATGACCTAATTTCTCAGTCATGATGGTACCTACAATCCCCCAATAGGTGAACCAATCTCCATTGCCCAGAACGGTTAGTAATGGGCTACTAGCTAACAGTTAAGCAAAAGAAATGATATAATTGAGCGGAAGTAAAGGAACAAGATGAAAAGATAGATAACAGGAATATATACACATATACAGAAGCTAAACCAAACCCCAAAACTTGGTATCATAGCGTATAAGAGCCTAATCTACATAAGGAGTACAAGGGTCCAAAATAATATATACACAAAGCTGTCTCTGAGTAGAAATAGAGTACATAATCAAATGATACTAAAATCTAAGCTCCGATCGCCAAGAGCTCACCCTCAGTCCAGAATATCACAAAAACAGCACCTCACACGAGTCTCCACGAGCTAACGGCAATGGCCCACACTAGGATCTGCACCAAAAGATACAAAGTGTAGTATAAGCACCAAATGCGAAACATAAGGTACCCAGTAGGTATCATAGGCTGACTGGGCACATATAAGATAAAAGCTTAGTAACAGACATAATAGAAGAAAGTAGTCATTGAAATCAATGAAAAGTACACATGAACTAGCCCAGAGGGAAGACAATAGAACACATACGAGGCTAGCAAGCATAATATATATTCAACAGGCACATGTGAAAGAAAGAAATAACGCGCCTGGGATCCTTACAATAACACTATATACATAATAAGTCTTAGAAATGGACGGTATACCGGTAACCTCAAGTACAAAGAAAGGAAGAGGAAAATAAAGATAGGCATGCTAGAAAATAGGAATAAATGGAAGAGGAGAATAATGATAGACTTGCTAGAAAATAGGAATCAATAACCCAACTAAGCATACCAAGCTCAACTCCAATAGGTGACAACTTAGATGTATATAATCTTACAAGCATGACCGTAACAGGGGATAACACCGCGATAAAGTAAAAAGAGACTACGTACAATCTACCGGCCACCCATACAACTGAGGAACGCAAACAAGTGAAAGCAAAACCCTCCGGCCACCCATACAACCGGAGTGTACACTCAACAAATAACAAACAAGGGTGGAGTCTCAAACACTGAATGATATGATGCATGATAACCTCAGGGTGGAATAGAAACTCTGTATGTACCTCCTCCGATGTCGATCGAGCCCAGCATGTAGGTTCTATGGAAGGACACTGCCCGTATACCCCTACTCCACCGTATAGCCTCCCTCCGGCACACGCAGTCCGAAGCCCTAGGCCCGAAACAACAATGTCCATGGAGGTCCCGA
Source organism: Jaltomata sinuosa (assembly GCA_003996215.1). Classification (NCBI taxonomy): domain Eukaryota; kingdom Viridiplantae; phylum Streptophyta; class Magnoliopsida; order Solanales; family Solanaceae; genus Jaltomata; species Jaltomata sinuosa. The sequence continues at coordinate 618,882 of QJPP01000827.1, read as the reverse complement.
ACCCCATACTAAAACTTAGTATCACAACATGTTATCCAGAAGCATGTTCGGGTTCAAGATAGAGACCCAGTCTCGAATATGCATACCCAGACCTTGTCCAAGACTAAAGAAGTGAAAAGTTGTCTCAAAAACACCTCCAAGGGTGCCCGGGCATAACCGAGTCTAAAATAGTAGAAAGTTATCTCAGGTGCTCGGTCCGACCGTGACTAAAATCACCCCAAATTAGTAGAAAACTCAACTAGCACCTCGGCCCTGCCGAGTCTAGCATTAATAGAAAAACTAGTGATAAAAATCATAATATAACCTCCTCTTACCCCAAGAAGATTCACAAGTTTAATCAAACCATTTCCAATTTATTTCCATCGAAAATGGGCCCCCGGGGCCATACAAAGTTTAGAAAGACAATACCAGTAGCCTCAAAGCCAAAACTGTAGTAAAACATGGGTAAATACTCTTTATATGCATGGAAATGATATTATCAAACACAAATAGCTGCCCAGCAGCTCACAATCAACCTATCGGCCCTGTACAGGCTCCAAAGCTACTCAGCAAGCATAACCAGCCTAGAAGTATATTTCTTTGTCCGGGACTCGCAGATATTCCCAATAACTCACCTTCTATGTTCCAGAGTCAATAAGGCCTCAGAGGACCACAAGGGTTAATAAAACGTATCAAGCAAGTACTAAATACATCGGGGGAAGAAAAGTAGGTCGAACATGAATAAAACGGTCATGGTCTGTGGTACAAACCTAATAACCCAACCCAAGGATGCCAACTAGTAAAATTTTATAGAATATATGCTAAGTCTAGGAGTTTAGATCGAAACCTACCTGTCGTCCGACGATAAGCTGCTGGGACAACGAAATTCAAGCTCGAATCACTCTGAGAAACTCCAAAATAAAATCAAACTCAAAGTTAGATTTGAATAACTTGACGTAGATAATCGACTTTCTTTCGACAATCGAATCAAGCGTTCAAAATATCATTCTAACAAATCTTCTTCCAGCGGATGTGTAAGTATATACATAGCATAAGAAAAGAATATGACAAATATTTCTAGTTGAGAAAAGTAAGTTAAAACGTGAGGAGCATATGTGCAACAATATATAGTGAGAGAATTATGATAGAAATCATTATCTATTATTATGAGATCCAACATATATACAACAACATAACACTTAAATTGTATGACTAAGTGACAAGTGACAAAAAAACTCATGTTTGCATAAAGTTGTTGTCCATTCTTTAATCCTCCACGTGGAGGAAAGGTTTCCACACCAATAAGTATTTCTTCCATTATATAAATACTCGGATATTGCATAGCTTCGTGATAAAATAAATGTAGCTTTTTTAAAATATCATATTTAATAGAAAATTATTTCAAATAAAACATACTATATTATAATAATAATTTTCAACATAACTAAGTCTACTATCTCCGTTAAAATATTAATAATTTATAAAACTTTTATAAAATAAATGCATACCCAAATATATCATAACAAAAGTATTTTTCATAAACATTTAAAACATATTTAGAGAAACAAAACTTTTTACCAAATTCAACTTTCAAATCAAATATTTTCAAATATGCGCGATGTTAATAAAATTCTCAAATGAAAAAACCCCATTCTCGGGAATGCTACGACACCACAAATCAGGATTGACCTACCCACAAGGTCAGTTGAGGCCATACGATCACAAACAACTATCGCACGATTTTGATAACTCAACTCTTAAGACTCAGCTCTAAAATAGGGAAACGACAATAATGACCAGATGAACGACCAGGACACCGAACCACCGGTCCCAGCAAACCATAAATGACTTAGGACCGCTACAGGACAACTCTAATAGTACAAGAAAAGCATAAATGCGAGAATGACCCAAAGGGTCATTACATAAATCTTGGCTTAAAAATAAGCCATTGGCTAGCTAGGCCCCTATCAACATAGCCTGTAATAAGCTCATATCAACCCATCAATTCCTACAGAACACTAACTAAATCCTTTGCTGGACTTCTAGGCAACCATGATATCTAGAAACATATAACCAAACACATATACACAAATATGACCAAGGCCGACTAGACAATGTGCTAAAAGGAAAAAGCAATAAGGACAATATAGTCGATAACGCATATAGAGATACAAACCAAAGTATGCAAGCCTCTATGAATAATGAACTTAGCCAAGACAAGGCCTTTACCTACCCAACAACTAGTGACAACAAAAAAAAAACCTTAGAAACTCTTGCAAATTCGAAAGGAAAGAAGCTAGCCAACTTGTTGGAGCTCGACTGTGCGACTGGAGGGACTATCTAGTCGTCTGTCAGGACCTGCAAGATGGAATGCAGCACCGTCGGGTAATGGGGCGTCAATTTGAAATAATGTACCAAGTATGAAAGGTGAATAATAATTGAACATGTATCATAAAGTATTGAATGTAGATACAGATAAGGGGCCAAAGATGACCTGAATGTACTCACCGACCCAAAATCTATAAGTAGCTGAACTGATATCATAAAATACAATAAATACTCGGATAGATAGTCAAAGGATAGCTAGAACATACTTACTTCATCACGACATTAAACTTGAAACCATAACTAAACCAACAATTAACTTAACTAAATCGAGCTAATTTGATACCATCAAATACCAAACGTACAAGGGAAGAAAAGTCAGGAATAATCATAATACAACCTAATATTTTCTGTAACAAATCATACAGCAATAATTAAACAACAACCTGATTGATATGCCTAAATCACACATCAGAAAAGAAGTACAAAGCGATCGTTGTTCAAATATAGAATCTAACTAAGTTTAGGGTCGATCCCACGAGGAATATTGATAGAATCTAGGTCAATGTGGTTATTCGTGCTATTAGTCTTTTATTTCCAAAAAGGGTGAAATTATGTAACAAGTAATGTTTGTAAATTGTAAGTAACAACTAATAGAGTATCAGTTCAAATTATTATTAATAAGTGAGAGAAACGACTAGGACTGTGTTCCCCATAAGTTCATAACACAGTAAGGTGTTGTACTAGCAATTTATTCAGGTGCTCATCATGCAACATCGGTAAGTTAAGTTCAACTTAATGGTTGTTCCTCTAGATAGAAGAATTTGACCATGCAACTTGGTCGGTCTACGGGTGTTTGCTTTACTAATCCTTACCTTTGATCCCAGATTAGCTATTCTCGGACAAGGTCAAGATATTAGATGAGGATTGATAGCCTTAAATCTCTGTTGTGTACAACCTTTCTCTTTTCATTACCCCTTTGGTTCATCAAGTAAGAATAAGGTGAGTTCTAACATTTGCAACCGTTAAAAAACAATTAAAGCGAAGGGAAAAATCATACATGCATGAACACCATTCTAGAATTAATAAGTACTTTGCCTACTTTATTAATCCGTCATGGTTTCCACAACCCTAGTTAGGGATTTAGCTACTCATGTTCATAAGAAAACAATTATATTTAGATGAACAAATCATAAATAAAACTTACAATATGAATAAAAGAAATATGGAATCTTGAATTGTCAAGAACACTTCAATTACCAAGAATCAATGATTTAATTATTCCCAAAAATATGTAAAAACCAAGTCAACAATATTAAGAGTAGTCAAATAAATCGAGTAACATGTAAAAGAAACCCTAAGGGAAGTATTTATAGACATAACATTCGAATCCTACATGAACTGGGAAAGCTGGACTCGACATCTCCCATGATTAGCTCCTATAGCCCGTCAAAGTTGGCTATCGGGTTCTCTTTACTTTGTGTAACCATGTTCTATCACATTCCCACAACAAAGTTTAATGGCCCATCGCAGTGTGCACAACCAATAAAAAATCATCTTTTGGCAAGATCCTTAGTGCAATATGTTCTGTCTCTTTCTCACGGTCTGGACCGATGGCTTGTCCTTTCCCAGAAATACACCACTTAATCATTAAGAAAATTTGCCTCTTTGCCAGCCTCTGAATCATCATGCCTAGGTGCTTTCCCTTGTGAACCAACTACATTCACCTTTTTAGATCCAGTTCTCATGACATGCTTTGTAATGAGACCAATGTCTGTCTTCATCTGCGCTATCTCTTGACCAAACTCTTGAAGCTGGTGCTAGTATGCATTCTTGCCAACAAAATAAGTTCTAGCCGGAACTTTAGATTCTCTCATGTGCCAGGCCCTATTCATTTTGGTGACTCTATCAAGCATCTTAGTTACTACTAAATAAGTGTTATACATGAATGCACCTCCAGTGATGGTGTCAGCTACTGGCTTGGTGTTTGCATTGAGGGACCTATAAAAGATCTCTAATAAAGTCTCATTTGGAATCCTGTGATCTGTCACTTGCTTCAACATTTTATTAAACCTCAACCATGTATCACATAGTACATCTGTGTTCCACTGCCTGAATTTATAGATTTCCTGCTTGAGCTGTAACATCTTAGATTGTCGGAAAAACCTCTCTAAGAAATTCCTTTCCAATTTCCTCCATGTGGGGATAGAATTATATGAGGCTATCAACCCTCTTCAGCCAACATTCTAGCTGTGGCTTGTTCCATTCAACAACTACGTCTTTGGCCATCTTCCTCAAAGTTCTCTGAAATTCAAGATCAAGTGGAATAATGGGATTGCCTTGACTCCGTGTACTGAGCATACACAAGTGTATACCTCAGAAACAAAACAAAAACAACAAAAAAAGTAAATCAGGAAATAAGGATTAATAGTCAAATAAACACAATTGCTCTAATCCTTAACAGTATTTTCTGGAAACGGCACAAAAATTTGTTACGCCCAAATTACACTTCAGAAAAGATGTATAAAGCGGCCGCTCTTCAAATATATAACCTAACCAAAGTTAGGATCGATCCCACGAGGAATATGGCTAGAATCTAGGTCAATGTGGTTATTCGTGCTATTAGTCTTTTATTTCCAAAAAAGGGAAAATTATGTAACAAGTAGGTTGTGGTCAATATGGAGGAAAATGTTTTCCATGGAAAATATATTCTAAGGAAAATATTTTCTAGGAAAACAAGTTATTTTTTCCTTATTTTCTTGTGTTTACACAAGTAGGAATTTTTTTTCTAAAAATATTTATATATATTTAACACAAAACAATGAGGACGAATAGGGTAAGTGGGGTGGGGTAAGAAAAATATTTTAAAAATTCTTTAAGCAACAACTTTTAAAAAAAATTATTTCTCTTCTTTTTCTTTTTTTGGGGGAGTGAGGGGTGGGCGATCGAGGTAGAGGTAGGGAGTAGGGTGAGAAAAAAGCTTTGAAATTTTTTATAAAAATAAATTATAAAATTTAATTTTTTCAGGGTTTGGGTGGTAGTGTGGGGTGGGTAGCTGGTAGGTTCGGGGTAGAGGTGGGGTGGGGTAAGAAATGTTTTTAGTGGGGGTGCTGGTAAGGGGTGGGGGTCGGGGTAGGAGGGTTGGGTAAGAAAAAAATTGAATTTTTTCAAAAAAACAAATTATTTTTTTTCGGTAGGGGGTGTTGGAAGGGGGGTCGGGGTAGGGGTGGGGTTAGAAAAAAGTTGATTTTTTTTAAAAAATAAATTAAATTCTTTTTTTGTGGGTGCGGGTGCTGGTAAGGGGTGGGGTTAGAAAAGTTTTGATTTTTTTTTCAAAAATACAAATTTAATTGTTTTTGGAGGGGAGGTGCTGGTAGGAGTTATAAAAAATTTGATTTTTTTTTTTTAAAAAATAAATTAATTTTTTTGGGTTGGGGAGTGGGGGTGGGGGTGGGTGGGGGTCCGGTAAGGGGTGGATAAGATTTTTTTTTGGGTGAGTGATTTTGAGAGTGATATAAACATTGGCAACTTGGTTTTCCTACTTTGATTAAGGAAGTCATTTTTTTTATTTTGAAGGAGCTTGTTTTCCTACGGAAAATATTTTTCAGAATTTTGAGCTAAACGAACAAGGAAAAAAAGGAAAATATTTTCCGGAAACACCCATAACATTTGTAAATTATAAGTAACAACTGACAAAGTATCATTTCAAATTATTGTTAATGAATGAGAGAAGCGACTAGGACTATGTTCCCCATGAGTTCATAACACAGTAAGGCATTGTACAAACAATCTATTAAGTTGCTCAGCATGCAAGATCAGTAAGTTAAGTTCAACTAAATGGTTGGTCCCCTAGATAGAAAAATTTCACCATGCAACTTAGTCGGTCTACGGGTGTTTGATTTACTAACTCTTACCTTTGATCCCAGATTAGTTATTTCCAGACAAGGTCAAGCTATTAGAGGAGGGTTGATAGGCTCAAATCTCCGTTGTATAATCCCTTTTTCCATTTGTTACTCCTTTGATCCAGCTAGTAAGAATAAGGTGAGTTCTAATGTTTGCAATCGTTAAAAAGTAATCAAAGAGAAGGAGAAAACCATACATGCATGAACATCGTTCTAGAATTACTAAGTACTTTGCCTACTTTGTTAATCCATCATGCTTCCCACAACCCTAGTTGTAGATTTAACTACACATGTTCATAAGAAAATAATTAGATTCAGATGAAGAAATCATAATTATAACTTACAATATGAATAAGAGAAATCTGGAATCTTGAATTGTTAAGAACACTTCAATTATCAAGAATCAATTATCCAATTAATCTCAAAAGTATGTAAAAACCAAGTCAACTACATTCACAGTATTCGAACAAATCGAGTAACGTGTAAAAGAAACCCTAAGGAAGTATTTATAGACATACCATTCGACTCATACATGAACGGGGAAAGCTGGACTTGACTTCTCCCCCGGTCAGCTCCCACAGCCTGTCAAAGTTCCCACAGACAGTCAGAGTTCCCACGGCCTATCGAGGTTGGCCATTGGTTTCTCTTTACTTTGTTTAACCATGTTCTTCTCAATCCCACAAAAAAATCTAATGGCTCATCCTAGTCCGCACGACCTATCAAAAATCATCTTTGTCCAAGATCCTTAGTGCAATACGTTCCGTCTCTTTCTCAAGGTCTGGCCCAATGGCTTGTGACAAGTCCCACGACTTGTCGAAGCTGGCCGCTGGCTGAATGCTACCCTTTGTAGCTGAACTAGATCAATCTCATGACCCACGACACATCACAAGTGACCATTGGGTGCATTTTCCTTATTCCTTCTCTCTGGTTTATTACCGTTACCCTTCCCACGGCCTATAGTGAGTCCAACGGCTCGTGGGGCACTGGTTTTATTCCAGAATCAGCAGAACTCGTCTCTTTTCTTTCCCGAATTCATTTTCCCTGTATAAGTAGAAAACAAGCATTATATCTGACAAAACACACTTAAGAATTCTTAAAATCCTCAGTTTTAAGCGTCAAAAGTATCGTAAAATCTTTGCATATTGCTAATTAGGCCCCCATAAGCTTGATAGGTACAAACAACAATCAATATCACTTACCCAGACCCCCATAAGCCCTTCAGTGCAAAATCAATATACATACCCCTGTTGGCGCCAACCTGGCCCTGTGGCAATATGTATATCTATCTAGCCCTGAAGGAAACATTATATTTGTTTAGCTCCAAAGGCAATTATATATCTGTATAGCCACAAAGGCAACTATATAAATGTATAGCCTTGAGGCTCAGAGTAATTGAGGTCACAATGCTCCTGTATTTTATCTGGCTCTGTACGCAACTCTTTGTCCCATAGGCCACAATTTAGCCCCTTTAGGCATACATTATATCCTGTGAGTGAACAGGCTTCATTATAGCCCCGTAGTCAACTCTTTGGCTCGTAGGTCTCAATCTATCCCCTTTAGGAAAACATTATAGCCCGTGAGTGAACAAGATTTATTATAGCCCTGTAGGCAAATCATTGGCTCGTAGGCCTCAACCTAGCCCCTTTCAGCAAACGTTATAGCCTGTGAGTGAACATGCTTTATTATAGCCCCTTAGGGAGTCAAAATAGTCCATATGCTTTAATAAACATGAATAGCCCCATAGGCAACCTGTATATAAACCGAAAGGCACAAGTAAAATATTTGCAGCTCACCCTAATTGTCTGGAGGGCAACAACAAACAATCAAATAGCCTAAGGCATCACAATACTCAAGCAGCCCCAAAGGTGAGCATGATAAGCTACAAATGACCTATGCAATTAACCTAATTCATGTCTAGAACTAGGTCACTATTTATAGAATAATAGTCCCCACAAGGGATAAATGCGTCTACTCGGGCAACCACTACAATCAACAACTACGACTATACATATCTTATATATAACATACTAACCATATCGATCGTAGGCTCTAAAGAATCATGCTGAGAATAAAAAATATCCTTAATATACCTTTTTTGATGATTAAAAGAGATCTATCAACTTCTGAATGTACCCCCATAATACCACAACATGGTAGGAGCTCAATCAACACAAAAGAATATAAGGTACTACGACAATCCGACAAAAGATATGGATTTTCACCATAAAATACTACTCGATGTCCAAAGTAGCTAAAAACCAATAAAAAAAGGTTATAACCTCAACGTACACCCTCTAAAAACAACCACAACACTCTATAGATTCAATGCTCCACTGCCGCAACACCTGTGAAGCTACACCATAAAATTGATGGGGCAAACTATACCAAAATAACTGGCTCACGGTGCAGAGAAACTTTTGTTATTCTTCTATCTCGAGAAAATAGAGATCTATGGGGTATTTCTAATTTATATGATATGTTTTTATGGGTTTTTTCTGATGAAAATGTGATAACGGTGAAGGAGGTGAGGCCTTCATCCGCCTCCACTGACCTTGGGGTTAGAGGGTCCGCCTCCATGTGCCTGCTTGTGCAGTCTCACAAAAGTGTAAATTTGTCTCTATTTTCAGGTCGTATGGACGATTGGTTTAGTGCATTCGAAACTAGACTAGCAGACCTACAATTTGGTAGGTCGTATTCCCTATACTCTTTATATATTGGCACCAAAGCTTTGGGACATTGAGCCCAAATTTTAGAGAATTTATTAAAGTAACTTACGATAACTCTGCTGACTTTTATTTCACAACTTGCTTGACTTCAAAACTCAACATATGACCATTGCCTGATTATAATACCTCATAAAATATCCTTCCTAACATATTAATTACTCTAGTCTTACCTTAAAAGTATGAGTTAATTTAAATGTTCAAACGGGAGGGGTGTTACATTCTTCCGCCTTTAGGACATTCATCCGCGAATGAAAATAAGACTCACATGGCTAAGTCCTCAGGAGTTGTTTGAATATTTGAAGAGTCTCCTCTATAATTAGGACTACCCAGAAACCTGAAATGCAAAAATTTAACACCTAGACGCCTCACAAGGAGGTACAATATGCTATCAAAACTAACTCAGCATAACAAAAATTTAAACAAGGCATATTGGATACTCAAAATCTAAATTCCAAAAGGGCCACTCTACCCTTCTCCCTGAACTTTGAAACTCAACTAAATCCAACCCTATGTGCTTTTCGAGGTGATATAATCTATGCCCACAAAACAAGCGAAGAAGGAATGCCCCTAATTATCAAACTACATGGTTCATAACGTAAAAGAGCAACTTATCCTCTACAACCTACATATGCGGACTTACATCAAAAGGTATCTAGAATATGAGATATCATATCACACTGAGTTTATATCGATCAAGAACATATGCATAAAACAACATATACAAGCACTTATTAATGAAGCCTCTTTACCTGGTATTCAGGCAAGCTCCTAGGTATGTGTCACATGCACAATTAGACCGTAAGGACATATAATCCTATATGCAATTGATTCGTCATTTTTGCACAACATACAAACTTATAACTTCTAAAACAGAAAGCACACAGGAAAATAGGTTATTGTCAGAAATTTATCATGCCATCTAATACATAACCTTGATAGCAATGGTATATCTTGTGAGCCTCCACTATAGCCTCGTGGATTCTTAGGTTGTAATAACTTATAACATATACAATTACAACACATAAGTCTTACACGCTTAAATTAGTAATCTATACATTTCCAACCATTGCATAACAAAATATTTGGCACTGGAATGCTAGTTTCCCCACCTTTATGCAAATAATATTCAAGGTATGCAACATCTAGCCAATAAGAAGATGGCTTATAGTATTCATGATGGGGAAGTAAATACTTTCTGACATGTATGCAATTAGTTCTTAATACAAACCTATGTCTGAGCATATATTTTTAAGGAGCAAATAATCAAAGAGACAAATATTCATGAATCATCTAATGGATGAACTACATATACCATTTTTTTTATAGAATATACTGCATATAACCTACATCTTTTGTGACCGCATTCGAGCGTTTACACCAGTCAATCATGAAACATATAAGCAGTGAAACTCAAATGCCCTTACTATATGTATTGGGAAGGGATATAATGCTTAGCACTTATGACTTTTGGGTTCATATCATATCAACTGTAACACTTAAAATCTATACACCAACTTCCCATAACCTTTAACCATATGACTACTGACACACACAAAAAATAGACCCTGCTTAATAACTTAAATAGACCCTAGTCAATTAACATGATGTCAACTATTGCCATAAGGCACCTATTATTGCACATACGACTCTTATATAGTAATCCCTCATAATCTTATTTCCATAGAAGACTCAAAACTAATGAAATCTTAGGAACTAGGCCCATATATCAACATAAAATAGTTAATATTTTAACAGCCTAGACATAGAGCCTCACGTACTCCCCTTTATATTATTAGAAGTTATAAAAATTAACATGCCTGCAAATTATTGAGAGTATGACTCATGATTTTCAATTGAATAAAAAAATCCATATAGAGAAAATAATCAAACTATGCTCATTCACATAAATAAAATAATTATGATATTGGCTTCCTCAAACTTTTGCAAGGAATATCACCGCATAGTTTGTTTCAAGAGGAGCACACATATGTATTTTACCTTCATGTAACATGTAACATGTAAGCAGGTTATGTGTAAAAAAGTAGTATGTACTAGATGTTTCATGTAGCATGTAAACTGTAAAATATAGAATTTGTACCTTAACTAAATTCATAATTTATTGACCTTTTTTTTTTTAAAAGGGTACTTAACAGGCATGCTATTGAATTTAGGAAAATAGTAGCATATATTTTAATACATCATAAAGCATGTGACACACCTATGATATTACCCACAATGTAGTATAACATGTTCAGTGTCACGCCCTAAGACTATCCCTTAGACGTAACACGGGACCTAATACTACAAGTGATCCCAAGATAACCCTTGGCCTTAGCACGACTTAATTATAAGCAACATAAATACTGAGCGAAAGTTTAAATAAAGTAATGATCAAACTCGAATAGATAACATAGTCTATAAATAGAATTCTGGATACACTGTCTAAACTATGTCTGAAATGCCTCTATAAACTAATAAGATGAGTTGCTGGGACAAGATCTCTATCTAACTCTAAGTACTGAAAAGAAAGCCATAAGACAAGACAAAACTCATAAAAACCCTCGAATAATAAGGACTCATCAACTCTAACTAGAAATCATGCTGGGTCAAGCCACGAGTCTGGGAGCGAGCGCCTGAATATACATCATGATAAGATGCAACATAAGAAGTATGCAATCAGTACTATGGAATGTACTAAGTATATGATATATGAATGAATCATAGTAAAACATACTTGAAAATATACTTAAGATTGAAATATGCAATAGTAGTAAAAGTTATAATGTAATAACTCAGAGTAATATCATAAGCTGAAAATATATTCATAAACATAAATCATAAGTGGTAAATTTGAACTTTGAAAACTAGGAGTCATATCCATTCAACTACTTAAAAACTATTTCTGTGGGAGTTTCTCGTAATCGACATAAACTATGTGAGCATCATGGAGTCCAGTGTCATCCATTCACAGTAAAAAAGGTTGTCCTAATCGGCCAAAGTTAGAACCATATACATAAGGATCCTGAAATCTGCCAAAAGGGGGAAACCTACGGTGGCAACATAGTTCTGGACTAAGGTTCTCTAGAACCCTCATCATCTTGGTGCTAAATACTACTCCAAAACATACATATATCTCATACATATCATGCGGCATATTTAGATGTCAAATTGTTCGTAATTCAGGGGAACATGTATAGATTCCACACTACTCATAAAAACATAATGCTTGAAGGTATAGCTTAGCACAAGTCTATAAAATTCTTTATGCTAAAATTCATAATTTGAGGAATGAGGCATGCTAATTTTATAAATACTTGAGGTCATGTTATCGAAATATTCCAATTTTGCTTGAAAATATGCAATAAGGTCAAATCATTCTAAATTCATTTTCAATTCACGGGTTTAAGAAATACTTGTAGAAATTCATGGTAGATCATGTATTTAAGATTAGAAATCATATGTTGATGTAAATAAACTGAATTCACAAGAATTTTCATAATTGGGGAAGAACCCTAGTTTCATAATTTCATAAGCTCAAAGTAAAAACTTGAGGTTTTGGGCATAAGGGTAGAAGAAAATTCTTATTCAATACCCACATACTTAAACTTAAAGCTTTCTTAAGTAGAACTAGAAGATGGAGACTTGGAGGAGGAGCCCTAGGCTTGATGCTTGAGAGAAGAACCCTTTTCTTACTTTTGGAACTTTAATTGTGAGAATGAATGAAAATCTGATTTAAATAGAGTTTAACCCCTCTAAATTGGCCTAAAATTACCCAACATAGGAGTTAAAGTAGTAAAAAATTACAAAAATACTCCAGGGAAACTTTTAATGAAAAGTCTGCTAAAAACTCGACACAGGTTCCACGGGCACGAACCACATTCCATGGACTAATCCATGACTTGCGAACCAAGCCATAGCCTGTGGACCTGGTCCATGCTTTCCAACAATTTGCCAAGCTACAGGCCTGACTTCCACGGGGGCAAACCATGGCCTGTGGATCATTTCAAGGTCTGTGGATCCCATGTGGTTGTTAGGAAAAAATGGCCAGTCTATGTCTGACTCCCACAAGGGCTATCCACGGTCTATGGTTTGATCCACGATCCGTGAATCCATCACGTGGATTTCAGAGCCTTTTCAAGGCTGCAGATCAGGTTCCATGGGTATGATCCACAACTCATGCTCTATTCTATAGTCTTTGTAACCTATCTGTGGTTCCTTCCTATCACTTGAAAGCTTAACACTTATAATTTTAGGCCTGGTTTCTAGTTTGGAACTTTTGGGGTGTTACAATATCTCCCCCTGGGATCATTCATCCTCAAATGAAAACTAAATAAGCAGAGATGGATTCATGAAACTTGCATGCATACTTGGAACATAAAATAACCCATAGAACATGAAACTAAGAGGAACCCTAATGAGGAAACTAAAAATACTAAAGAGGAACTATTACCTCAAGCTGGAGTTGGATCAAAAGAAAAGAGGTGAGCGTACTTGGCCAACATAGCTACTTCTGCTTCCCAAGTAGCTCTCTCGACAAACTGGTTCCATCAAAGGACCTTTACTAAAGCAACTTTCTTATTACTCAACTTGTGAACCTGACGATCAAGAATTTTAACTGGGACCTATTTATAAATGAGACTATCCTCACACCCACACTTTAATGTCACAACTGAAACTGGATCACCAACACATTTCTTCATTAGGTACACATGAAAGACTGGGGGAACTGCTACCAACTCTGATGGAAACTCTCTCTCATAAGCCAACTTACCAACTCTCTTCAAAATCCTATAGGGGCCTACATATTGAGGAATAAGTTTCCCATTCTTACCAAACCTCATCACCCCCTTCATAGGTGAAACTTTCAAAAATACCCAATCGTCAACTTTAAACTCTAAACTCTTCTCCTCACATCTGTATAGGATCTCTGTTGACTTTGAGTAGTTTTCCACCTCTCCCTAATAAGCTGAACCTTTTCCATAGTATCATGGACTGAATCTGGACCTATCAATGCTGGTTTACTTACCTCAAACCAACTAATAGGTGATCTAAACCTCCGCCAATAAAGTGCCTCATAGGGAGCCATTTGAATGGTCGAATAAAACTGTTATTGTAGGGAAACTCTATAAGAGGTAATTGATTATCCCAATTACCCTTGAAGTCAATCATACAATCCCTTAACATGTCCTTTAAGGTCTGGATAGTAGGCTCCACCTTACCATCTATCTGTGGATGAAAAGCTATGTTGAGAATCACCTGAGTACCAAGACCTTTCTTAAATGACTTCTAAAATTGGGATGTAAACTGAGTACCCCTATCTGAGATGATAGACAAGGGAACCCCATGAAATCTAACTAACACACGAATATAGAGTCGAGAATAATCCTCTGCTGAATCAATAGTCTTAACAACCAAGAAATGGGCTGACTTAATCATCCTATCTACTATCACCCAAATGGAATCATGTTTTTGATGCGTACGTGGTAAGCCTGTAATGAAGTCCATATTGATAACTTCCCACTACCAAGTAGGAATATCAATATCCTGAGTCATACCTAATGGTCTCTGATGTTCTAACTTTACTTGCTAGTAGTTGGGACACTTACCCATAAAATATGCAATGTCTCTCTTCATGCCATTCCACCAATAGACTTCTCATAGGTCACGATACTTCTTTGTGGCACTTGGATAAATAGAATATCTAGAGCTGTATGCCTTTGTTAAAGCCATATTCCTTAAATCATCCATATTTGGAACATATAACCGACCCTCATAGTGAAGCACACCATCTCCTCCTTGGGAGAAAACCTCTACCCTTTATTGATGGACTACACCCTGCAACTGATGCAAAATAGGGTCACTCTCTTGTTTATCCTTTAACTCAACTACCAAAGAAGATTCTGACCCATTCTCAAATAGATTACATGAAGTCTAAATAGAGAAATTTGGATACACTGTCTAAACTATGTCTGAAAAGCCTCTATAAACTAATAAGATGAGTTTATTGGACAAGATCCCCAGCTAATTCTAAGTACTTGAAATAAAGACATAAGACTAGACAAAACTCATAAAAAGTCCCTCGAATGTTGAGGACTCACCAACTCTGATTAGAAATCTTGCTAGGTCTAGCCAAGAGTCTGGGAGCGAGCCTGAATCTACATTATGATAAGATGTAACACAAGAAGTATGCGATCAATACTATGGAATGTACTGAGTATGTGAGATATGCATGAATCATAGTAAAACATACTTAAGACCAATATCATGAAATAATAGTAAAAGATGTAATGTAATGACTCAGAGAAATATCATAAGCTGAAAACATATTCATAAGCAAAAATCATAAGTGGTAAATCTGAACTTTTAAAACTAGGATTCATATACATTCAAATATTTAAGAACCATTTTTGGGGATGTTTCTCATAAATAACATAAACCATGTGAGCATCATGGAGTCCAATGTCATACACTCACACTAAAAAAGGTTGTTCTAACTGGCCAAAGATAGAACCATATACATTAGGATCCTGAAGTGCACCAAAAGGGGCAAATCTACAGTGGTGCCGTAGTTCTAGATTTGGGTTATCTAGAACCCTCATCAGCTCGGTGCTAGATACTACTCCCGAAACATACATATAGCTCATACATATCATGTGACATATCTAGAGGTCAAACTGTTCGTAATTCATGTTAACATGTCTAGATGCCATACTACTCATGAAAACATAATGCTTGAAGGTATAGCTTAGCACTAGTCCAAAACATGTTTTGTACTAAAATTCATAATTTGAGGAATTAGACATGGTAATTTCATAATTACTTCAGGTCATGTTATCTAAATATGCCAATTTTGCTTGAAAACATGCAATAAGGTCAAATTATGCTAAATTCATTTTCCATTCATGGGTTTAATAAATACTTGTAGAAATTCATGCGAGATCATGTATTTAAGATTAGAAATCATATATTGATGTAAATAAACTAAATTAATAGGAATTTTCATAGTTGGGGATTGATAAGTTGGTAATCTACCAACTTATTAAGCCTTTATTCATGAATTATTTCCATGTTTTGATGAGAATTAGAGGTACTTATTGCCTTTATTGATTAAAATATAGGTTCTCTTGGTCAAGAGTAGAAAACAAAGGAATTTAACCCAAAGAGCTTAAAAAGAGTTAAAGTGTGAAGGTGATGAAGAAAGAGGAAGAAACTGCCAAAGGGTGCGAGCCACATGCGAGATTCACAATGCGGCACGAGCTGCACCCTCTTTCGCACCTCACCACATAAGCACCAGACCTCTGTAGATAGAAAAGGAGTAGATGTGAGACATACAATTGAAGGTGTGATCGCACGTCATATCGCATATTGCATCGCACCAGCCCCGAAATGCATTTTGTCCAAAGCGTTGTGACGTATTAGAAAGCTTCTAAAACCCATTTTGGGGTGTGTACCTGATAGACAATTTTGGTTTTACTTTCCCCAAGGAAGTAATTAAGAGTACACTCTTCTCCGTTTATCTTCTCCAATTAGAATCACCATTTTTGTAAGGATTTGAGCTTGGATTTGGAGTTTAGCTTTGATTATGAATGGAATTATATATAACCTATTTGCTATATCTTCTTATTTTCTTAATGTGAGCAGTTAATTTCATTGTCTAGGTTATACAAATAATGGGTATTTGAATTTGGGTGTGGGTATTGATTAATTATGCTTATTATTGATGAATTAGTATTGTTCTATAAAATTCGTCATGATTTAATTATAAAATTGATGGTTGCAAACATTGATTGAGTTTACTTAATTGTGTTCTTGCTTGAAAGAGGAGTTCATAATTTGGATAGAAATTCAATAGTGGGAATTTGGGATTTCCACCATAGATTGAGGCTAGAAATAACTTGATCGAATGAAATTCTCATTTAAGAATCTAAGCTAGTAATAGTAAGATTCACCAAGCACTAAATTGGTTGGTTTAAGGTAAAGCTATGGTGCTTGAATAGATACCATGGTATATATGTTTGAAAGGTTGAAATACTATCAAATATAGCTCAAACCAATGCTACCCATACCTTTAATCAAGAATCTGCATGATTAATCAATCCTCTAACCCATTGTAGAATTCCATCAGAAGCATACCCCTAGGCTTCCTTCTCATTGATAAACAAGTCGTGTTTATATTAATATTGTATTGAAATTGATATGTTATTTCCTAATCCTTTCCCCCCAACTTTTACTTTTGATTGTTTGAACATTGAATCACCTTAGTGATTACTATTTGATATTTCTTAGTGAATCATCACTCCACTCTCTGTGGATACAACTTTGACATCCAAGTTAAGTATATTTATTATTTTGTACGACAATCATTACCACCTCCTATGGGAGAGTGACTTTGAACATCATCAAAAATAGAGTTGTTACCGGGGAATGGTCCTTGATTTTCTATTTGACTGTCATTTAAGTTCACTTTGTTAAGTGTTTATTCTCTCTGGCTTTTGTTCTTGTTTGTGATGTGTGGATAGGTTGCCCATGATTCAAGCGAGCGACCAAGAGAGTGTCGACGGATATATTTATATGGACAATGAACTCAGAATCCAAGGTTATATAGGCGCAATCAGCCTACCCTCCATTGTTGGAAACACTGTGTTCCATATGACGAGCACAATGCTTTATCTTATTCAGATGAAGGGACTCTTTAGAGAGCTAGCTCTTGAGGATTCCAACTGACATATTAGAAACTTTATTGAAATTTGTCAGCCCTTCAACATCAACAATATTTCCCAAGAGTGAATCTGACTTTGGTTATTTCCATTCTCCCTTACGAGGGAAGTGATGACTTGGCTTGAGGAGCTCCCCGAGGGCTCTATTACAACATGGAATAGCCTAGTTCAGGAATTTTTTATGTGATTCTTCCCTCCCTCTCGGATGATGCAGTTAAGGGATTATATTACAAATTTCTGCCAACTACTGGATGAGCCATTACATGAAGCATGGATAAGGTTCAAGAAAAAGCTTTTATAGTGTTCGAATCATAGGTTGCTTGACAATGTCCTACTTCAAATCTTCTATCGAGCCTTAGACTCGATGAACAAATTAATGGAAAATAACGTTGTAGGAAGAACATTTATGGACCAGAACTATGGCCTTGCTGCAGCTCTCCTAGAGAGGATGAAAAAACCAATAGGGCATTGCCCACTAGAAAAGCCGATGTCTCTTCGGGTGTTTCTTCTTCTATAATGAGTAGTGAAATAAGGCAAAAAGAAGAAAAAAGAGATGAGACAATGGCTAAAATGTTGATGCAGATTGACCTATTGGCTAAACACATGATGGGAAGTGGAACAAAGAGTGTGAATGCAGTGGATACATATGGTTATAGAGCTTATGATAATGATGTGTACTCCCCTATGGATGAGGAGGCTTGCTTCTTGGCGGTGGGCTCTCAAACCAGCTATCAAGGTAGTATACAAGGTCCTTGGTGTCTGATAGATAAGAACCAAGGTTAGAACCAGGTCAAGGGAAATCAATGGAGAGATAGGAAGTCGGGTAAAGACCATAAAGGTCTATGGCATGAACGTGAGAGAGACGGTGATTGTTAAAGTAACTGCGGTACTAACCCTTATATTCCTCTACCAAAGGACGATGTGTCTCCCTATTAACCAATGGTGAGTAACTTCGGACATTCTAAGATTGAAGACATATTGTCTCAAGTCCTGAAATGAGTTTAATCAACGGTTAGTAGGGTGAAAGAATTAAAAAGCGAGGTGTCCACTCTTCACCAAATGGTGAGTTCACATTTGGCATCAATTAAGAACTTTGAGGCCCAAATGAACCACCTCTCTTCTCTAATAAATCCTCGTTTGAAAGACACCCTACCAAGTGACACACTTGCGAACCAGAAAAATTATGGCCATGTGATGGAAATAGTCACTCAAACTGGTAGGATGCTTAGTGGG
>QJPP01000824.1:0-32884 GCA_003996215.1 Jaltomata sinuosa | reverse complement strand
TTGTAGATAAATAATCTGAAAGAGGGAAGCTTAATTCGTTGTAATATCCGAGTTACACAACAAGGTATGTAAGGTTTCTCAGTTTCATATTCCTTGGCATGAACTCTTATATTTGTGTTGTTACCAACAAAGTGAGTTTCCTAGTAAAGGTACTTTCAACAGCAAGCTTTGTGAGTTATTCTTTAAGCCAAATGGGGTTCATTGTATCATATAAGCTCCTAAACAGTACGTTGATGTTACGTTTGTTCCTTATATCATTGTTACTGCCTTAAGTGCATGTCCACATGTCTTCTACTACTGGTCCATAGTGTTGAGCTCAATAAAGGTTACAACCACCAAAGTAACAATCTCAAAGATTAAAGAAACTAAATGAAGTAATCTGTATATGTGTGGGTGGCAGCCCAGGGGTGAAAGCCTAGCATGGGTCGATCCCTATTTGTGTACTTATGGGTGGCAGCCTAGGGGCGAAAGCCTAGCATGGGTCGATTCCAATTTGTATATTTATGAGGGCAGCATCCCAGGGGTTAAATTGCCTAGCATGGGACTCCTCTTCTACCACTGATCAGTTGGTCACGTGTATTACGTGCCTTACAATGATCATAAAGCAAAGAAGAGTAACCAAAGAACGTAATATACATGATTTCGCAAGTGTAAGCGAATGTGATCTTCTGTTCTTATTTACATGTTTATGCACTGATACCTTATTCTATTTGAGCTCTTGTTTACATATGGTTTACTTTGTGCCTTACATATTCAGTACATTCTCTCGTACTGACGTCCCTCATGGGGACGCTGCATTTCATGCCGCAGGCACATGTACTCTGGCTAGTAGACCTCCCCAGTAGGAGCACAGGACACTCGGCTACTGTTGGTGAGCTCCAGGTTGATTCGGGGCTTTACCGAGTCTTTGGTATATATTTTGGGTATTGTATAGTTAAGGGGAAGGCGGGGCCCTGTCCCGACCTAAACTAAGTTTGTCTATCTTGTAGAGGCTTTGTAGACCAATGTTAAAGTAAAACTTAGTTATGTCTTTGCTCTTAACAGTTGTGGCCTCAATGGCCAGATCGTGTACATAAGTTTTGGGCCTATCTATGTTGGTCTTGTTATTCAGGCAGCTTATCTATAGTCAAAGCTTCTTAATTGTCATAGTTATATGCATGATAAATCACAGGTTATAAGTTGGTTCTCTCGGGCCTTTAGGGCATCGAGTGCCTGTCCGTCTAAATGTAATTTGAGGCGTGACAATAAATTACTAGCCTTGCCATCCAAGATGACAACCTGCAGCGTATACTCGAAAACTGGAGCTACCTGTCCGACTAACCATCAACCAAAGAACAAACACTTTTGCTAACCTCAAACTCGATAACTGAACCCAACTGAACCAACCATCTGAACTCACCATCTGAACTCGACTGAAGCTCGCACGCCAAAGTTAGGAAAGGCATATATGAATACTTGTGTTGACGGAGAACTTCCAAAATGTAGAACGAAGCCAACCCCACTGAACCGTGCCAAGTCTGAATCATCTGGAAGCAAATGAACCAGGGCAACCTGCCCAACTGACCCAAACCAAAACCAAGACCCTGCAAGGAGTGTGGCAAGCCTACCACGAAGTTCGTAACCATCACTAAGATCCAAACTATAAGAAGTACTCTTTCTACTAATACACAGACGCCATTCGAATTTGAGATTGCCTTACTAATTTCACCTCCGAATAAAGTCCACCATGCTATGAATATCAAGTCAAAACACCCCAAAGGCAAAAGGAAAAGGTGCCTGGGGTTCAAAGTCGCCATCTAGATATAGAATTTCTGCATACACCCTCAACTCACCCCTTTGGTTTGAATCAACCTCTCTACTGTATCAGCATATAAACCAACCATCTCGAAGCACACCACATACATAGCCGAGTCTAACCAATGATGGAACCTCATATAAAAGATAACCCCTGAAGACCCAACTAAACAAGCATTTCAAACTCTTGGTAATGAAGGCGACGATCAATCTCAAAGTACCATTAGAACTAAAAATAGCCTCGCTAGCCTCAACCTGCACAACCCAATCACATATAGCATACACCACTACTAAATCTTGAACTCACACTATTGAGTTTGTCTAACCATGGTAAAAGGAACCTCGTACTATCTAGAACACCGCCGAAATCTGGAATGTCCAACCTAACTCAAAGGTTAGCCAAGGACTAGGTGTCCAAGGCCAACTGTCACTCCCCAACTGAAATGGAAAAACTAAGTCGTCTGAACTCCATGCCTTCCAACCCAAGAAGCTGCAACTGAAAAGAAACAACCACGAACCATCCAGAGTAGTTTGCTAGCCTATGTTTTTGAAACCCAATCCTGATTTACTAACCACCGCCTCTGTCAAGCCCATATGCTTCCAATGAACCCTTAGGAACCCAAGCTAACTAGGCTTGAATATGCAAGTTGCCAAAACCGCAGATGCTACTGAAATCTCAAACCACTCAAAAGAAAAGCACTACAATCTGTAGTCGATTGAACCAAGTAACCAATCCACCACCCAAAGCAATCTCTCAGTCGTCGCCTCCGTCAGCTCTTAGAACACACAAGCACAAACAAAGAGTCATCTCCCTCCCTTTCTAACTAAACAAACCCTTTCTTAGAATATATTGAACCCTACACACTCCTTCTCAAATCAAATCTGGAGCCATTTCCTTATCCCCCACACTTACATAGTCAAAACACAACAAGGCAAAAGAAAATGGGTCGGATGCCCGACATCACCCAATATGCTATGAATACAACTCAAACACAAGGCTACGGTCAACACTTAGCCAGAACTGCTATAGCTAAACACTCAATCGCAGTGCCCCAACCAAACTCAACCCTATCAACCAGAGCTAGGGAAAGCAAGAAAGCAACCGAACCAGACTTAGAACAGGAGGAAAACATGAAAGCAACCCATACTTTCTAACTTACCAAACAAAACAACTAAGGAAGGTTTATTCAAATCACCCGAGATAAGAAAAACTAACCAATGCTCACCAGCATAGCCAACACCACTCAACTTAAGACAAGGCGTCAAACTCTGGCACTACCACCGGTAACACCAAACCAACACCAAAACTCCTAACAAATGCTAGAAAACTTCCCAGGCAACAACCATCTAGGACCACTCAAACAGGAAAGACTCAACACAAATCTAGAGCCACAGTGAAATAGGAAACACACCCAAACAGTAACAGACTAACAAGAACTACCCATGGGCTAAAACTCCCAGTAAAACACCTCACAAGGATAACTTACCCCCATACACTACTAAGGAATAACCTACCATGAAAATAACGCATAAACACTACAACTCAGGTAATCATATAACTAACAAGTAGCAATGCGAAGGTCGTACCTGGAGCAACGATATTAGGAACCTCTACCTCGGGCCCACCAAGAGGAGAATCGAACTGACGATGTCTAACACTAGCCAAAGTAGTTGAAGCTGAAAACTCTGTCACCCCTCGATGGGGCTAATCTCTAGAATAATGACCAATCACCCCACCACGATAGCAACCCAAAGAAGCCCTACTCCAACGCACGGTGCCTGTTGACTCTGGATGGATACCTGAACCATCATAGCCTACTGGCTATCCTGACCCTGCTAACCAGAAAGTGGGATTATGGGGCAATCCCTACCAAAGTGCCCATGCTTCCTGCACCGATAACAAACTTTACCAAGTAAAGTCTGATAAGATGATTTCACTAAACCTAACCAACCACCACGGGCTACACACTCTGAAGGCAGATCCCAAAGAATATGACTTATACCCTGCCTACTTTGCTCAACCTTCCCTACACAACCACTCTCTGTAACTCGTGGAGTAACTGAAACTAGTCTTCTAGATAAGAAGCAACAGAATTGATCCCTAGAAGACAATCCCCTACCTCGACTCTGAGAGCCTCAGAAACTGCCCTGACAATGACGCTTCTTACTATTGCCTTCATATGCCTCACGACACAAACCCTCAATAACCCAAGCATGGTCAACTACCTGAAGGAAGGTCATCCCAATTGTAACCAAGTGCCCGGTCGCTAAACGGAGTGGTGAAATCAAACCCCTCACAAAACTTTGAACCCTATCAAACTCTGAAGGCATAGTCCTAACAGTACGTCTAACCATCTCGTGAAACCTCACCTTATAGTCCAACACTGACAAACAACCCTGCTGAAAAACTTGTAGCTCAAATCTAGTTGAAGCACTCTTCATAGAACCAGGTACTGAAACACCCACCGGAGGACTCAGAGTCCTAGCCATGGTGTCCTGTAGAACTGGGGTAGCTGTAAATCCAATCGGAGGCTAGGTTGGCCCCACACCCCCTATCTATTGCGATAAACTCTCACTCTAAAGTTCTGGCACTAACGAAAGCACTAAAGCAACAGGCACAGAAGCCTCGACACCAACCGCTATCACACTCATCTTAGGCATCTGAGAAGGAATGAAACAACTGAATTTTAGAAGTCAATAGATCCAGGAACGCACGATAAGGAGCCAAGAAGATGAAACTTTTCCTAATAATGCCCTGTAGCCTACCACAGATAGGATACGGACGTTATCATATCGATTCGCGAGACTCTACTTAGATAATTGCTTCTGTACCACGACATTGGTGAACCTAGAGCTCTGAAACCAAGCTGTCACGAGCTGATTTCTCAGGTAATGATGGCACCTACAACCCTCAAGTAGGCAAACCAATTCCCATAGCCCTTTAAGGATCAGTAATGGGCTACTACCTAACTAATACACACAATAAGCGGAAGCAGAATATCAAGATAGACAAAGCGTAAGCAAAAACATGAATATATATATAATGAAACTACACCAACCCCAGGACTTGGTATCGACAGTACAAAATCTTCTAATGGAATACAAGTACTAGAAGAAACAAAAGGTAAGTACAATTGTCTCCGAATATACAAAGAGTAATAGTACATAAAAGGAGACATGGTAAAGCCCCCACCTCTAGGCTCTCACCCTAGTCTCGAAGATCCAAAAGCTACACGAGTCTCCAATGCAATCAACGACAAAGCTCAACTAGTATTTGCCACAGAAAGATGCAGAAGTGTAGTATAAACACCAATTTCAAAGCAACGGGTACCCAGTAGGAATCATCGGCTGACTGAGTGCATATAAGATATAAAAACACTAAGTAGCAGATAGAAAGAAAGAAGTCACAAAAGCAATAGATAAAGCACAAGGAAGTAGCACGGAGAAGAGACAACCAAGAGTTATAAGAAAACATTGCTAGCACAGATGATATATACACATAGAACGCAGGTGAAAGGAAAAAAGATGCACCTGGGATCCTTGCAGAAACATTATATATATATATAAAGAAAATTCAAAGAGATGGGCGGTATACCGGTAACCTTAAATAACGAGGAGGAAGGAAAGCAAGCCAACATTTGAATTGGAAATCACATACTAACAGAAACATGCCTAAGACATCAAATAACAAGATAAAGATAAACGTAATCCACCTATAAGTCAAGCCTAAGATAGAATAACTAACCCACAAGTATTCAAATATGCTATGCAAGACCTAGATGAAACAAGAACCGACACCCCACACCCGCTCAGAAAGCTACACTATTAGAATCTCAATAGTATAGGGCCCACTAGCCCCTCAATAATATTAGCCCCAAAGATGGTGCCTCAACGGGCTAAACCACTCATCCCATCGATACCAAGATCCATACTAGTTCTTACAAAATGAAAGAAGTAATATAATCTACCTATAGTCCCAACGGCCACCCATACAACCAAGGAACATAATCAAGTGAAAACAAACCCTCCAGCCGCCCATGTAACCAGAGCGTACACTTAACCCACATCAAACAAAGGGTGGAATCAAAGTACCAAATGCATGATAATGATATGATGTAAAAGTAACCTGTATGTTCCCCCTCAGGTACCTCTTCTACACCGTAGACCCCTCCTCCTGGCATGCTGCATCGGCTGGTAGCCTATGGCCCAGGAATGACAGGGTCCATGGAGGTCTACCCATTGACCACATATAAAATCATGCAATCTTAAGTGTAGATCAAAACTCAGAATCTCTTAGTACATTCTCGGCTCGACCCGGGTCTAAAATAGTAGTAGTAATCTCAAAAGACCCTCTTTAAGGGTGCCCGAAGTATACTCGGGTCTAAATCAGTAGAAATCAAGTCTAGTGTTGTACCCAACTGAGCCTAGTAATAGTAGGAAATCAAGTCTAGTTCTCTGCCCAGCCGAGCCTAGTATCAGTAGGAAAACCAGTAATCAAATCATTGTAATATCCTCTCTACTCCGAGAGGTTTCATAAAATCCAGTTTCAAAGCCCTTTCAAAGTCAAATTACTGAAAATGGGCCCTCAGGACCATACAAGGTCTAGAAAATCATTTATAGTAGGATCGAAGCCAAATTAGAAGTAAAACATCCAGGAAAAAAACCTTTTTTTCATGTATGATATGCTCGCAAATAATAGAGTAGCCTAAAATGGCTCACAAACATTCCTATCGTCCCTGCACAGGCTCAACAACAGACATAACCAGCCTAAACTAAAAGCTCTATGTCTGGGACTAGCAGAAATTCCCAAATAACTTACCATCTATGTTCTAGAATCAATACAAGGCCACATAGGACCACAAGGGTAATATACAATACTACACGAATACTACAATTAGCGTATGAAATAAACAAAAAGAAAAAACGGGCAAGGTCTGGGGTACCAACCTAAAACAACCCACCCAAGGATACTAATTAATGCATTTATAGCCTATATAGGCAAAGTCTAGGTAGGGAAGACCATAACCTACCTATCGTCCGACAAATAGTTGCGGGAACGGTGTCGTCCAGACTCAAACTACTCTGGGAAGCACCTAATCATGAAACCACTATGAATACAATAATCTACACATCAATACAAGACTAACGATACCCATAATGCCATAAATATAACCAGGTCAAAATTCGGGTCACAAATGGGCCCGTGGGACCTACAACCCAAAATCAGAAATGAAAAACAAACACGTGTTCCTTACTATCTCGGGAGCACATGCTAAAAATTTGAGCAGAAACGGACATGAAATGGGGCTCCAAAATAGCCCACTCATTTAAGAATTCAAAGGTAATTTAATGGAGAAAACGGGAAATTAAGAGTGGACTTATCCGTCTTAGAAGTTGATAATCGAGCAAGGATTGATAAAATAAAGCCCTCCAACAAGTAGTACATAATTATGGAGGAATTTGGAGGTTTTGGTTTCTTTGGCAATGGAGGAACGAGTAGAAAATGTTTTGGGGAAATAAAGAAGAAGGAGAGAAAATGCCAACTTAAGTTGATTGCATTGGCCTTCGTGAACGCGGCCAAGGCGTCGCCTAGGCGAAGAGCAAAATGGGCGGCTAGCCAAATGCCCTTTGCAAATGCGGCCAGGGCCCGCAAATGCCAAGAAAAAATGAGAGGCAGTCGAAATTGCCCTATGCGAACGCCGCCAGCTCCCCGCATTCGCGAAGAACAAAATGGGACTATGACAGTAATCAACTGTCAAAGGCAAATTTTCACACTTTAGGTCCCCGGGAATGCATCTGGGGTCCCGCGAACACAAGTGAATAGAGCTATTTGACTAGAAACAGTATTTTGGATCTAATGAAATTGATGAAAATCCCATTGGAGGTTGATTTAATGAAGAGTGGGCCGCGCACCCAAATATCAACCTAGGCCAACTATTTCCAAAATAGAACCCAATGGCCAAAATCAAGTTCGGAAGCCTCAAGACCTGAACCAATGGTCCCTCTAGCCTAAACTTTACATTCCACAGCTAACAGCACTGATGGAATTTTCATCCGAGATCGTCTCCTCTAAATGTTGACCAAAGTCAACCAAGCAAGTCCAACTGGCTTGAAAGCACAGAACGAGAGAGAATTGCAAGCTGAAAAGCTCCTGGATCTCGACCAAAGGTCCCACTAGACCAAAGTCCACGCTCCAGAGCTAGCAGAACTGTCAAAATTTGATTTTGAGCACGTTCACCAAGAATACTGATTGATGTCAACAATTTCAAAAG
The DNA here is from genome assembly GCA_003996215.1 of Jaltomata sinuosa. Classification (NCBI taxonomy): domain Eukaryota; kingdom Viridiplantae; phylum Streptophyta; class Magnoliopsida; order Solanales; family Solanaceae; genus Jaltomata; species Jaltomata sinuosa. The sequence goes on along the minus strand of QJPP01000824.1, from coordinate 24,818 downwards.
CCTAAAGCTCTAAAACAAGGAACGGCCAAAAAGACCAAGCAAATGGCCTGGGCACCGAACTACCGGTCCCAGCAAGCCATAAATGACTTAAAGCCACTATAGGCAAGCTCTAACGGTACAAGAAAGGCAAAAACGCATAAATGACCGGAAGGGTCATTACAATATATATATATATATATATATATATATATATATATATATATATTTATATTTGGCTTTTGAAATATATTAATTAATAAACATATATTTCTTAACTAATATTATAAAAAAATAATTGATTAATATTTTTCAAACTAGTATATTTTAATTAAATTAAAATTAAAAACTTATATACATGATTTTTAAGAACATCATGAAATGCATGTTTGACAAAAAGATTAATATTTTATATATAATGTTATAAAATTATTAAAACATTTGACAAAAAGATAATCTATCAATTCTAACTAAAAAATGAATAGCTTACAATTTGAAATATCAAGTCCCTACTAGTCAAACAAATAAATCAGAACTGAATATATATAACATAAGTTCAAAATTCAAAATAAAAAAGTTAACATAATACTCTTATGTCAAATTTCAACATAACGTACCTAAATATGATTCAAAAGAAAAGAAAAACCTAAGTCTATAACCTTATTAGACAATGAATTCTAGTTTAAATTAAAAATTAGAATACTAACTAAATTATGCTAAACTTGCCTCCTAAACTTAAAGGCAAGTTCTACAGAGTGGCGGTTAGACTATCTATATTGTATGGGGCAAAGTGTTGGCCAATCAAGAACTCCCATATCCAAAAGCTGAAGGTGGTAGAGATGAGGATGTTGCGATGGATGTGTGGGCTTATTAGGAGAGATATGATTCGTGATGAGGTTATCTGAGCCAAGGTAGGAGTGACTTCGATAGATGTCAAGATGCGAGAATAGAGGTTGCGATAGTTTGGGCATGTGATGAGGAGAGGCACGGATGCCCCAGCACGGAGGTGTGAGAGGTTGGCTATGGATAGTTTCAGATGAGGCAGAGGTAGATCGAAGAAGAATTGGAGGAGGTAATTATAATGACATGGAGCAGTTACAGCTTACCGAGGATATGACCCTAGATATAAAGGTGTGGAAGATGTGTATTAGGGTAGAACGTTAGTAGGATAGGATATGTTCTGGTTAGCGGGTGGGAGTTCTTGAGTCGATGGTCCATTTTAGTAGTCGTGGCAGCGCTTGTAGAGTCTTATTCTTGGAGTTTTGATGAGGGGTGTTGTTTCAGGTAGATTGATTATAGTATTATTTGGTGGTAGTCGTGTTTATGTTACTATGTTGTTGTTTTGGTGCTACATATGGTTTCTTGTTCTTATATTATGCCTTTTTTAGATTGTTGTGTCTTAAGCCGGGAGTCTATCGGAACAACCTCTCTACCTCACGTTTGAGGTAGTGGTATGGACTGCGTACATTCTACCCTCCTCAAACCCCACTTTGTGAGAATATACTGTGTATGTTGTTGTTGTAACTAAATTATGCTAAATGAATAAAATAAATATAAAATATATAATACAAACAATTGCATGGAATCACAAGAATTAAAGGTTGAGAAATGAGAAAGAAATGAAATATAAATAATATAAAATAAAACATATATTTTTAAAAATTATTAGAATAATAAAAATAAAAAAGAATTTAAAATAATGGAAAAAAATTAAAATGAAAAAATTAAAATAGTAATAAAAGGATGAAATTAAAAAGTAACCAGCTTGTAATTACACCATGTAATTACCAGCAATTCACAGCTCCCCCTGTGAATTAGAGAATGTAATTACCCCCTTCCAATTACACACAATTACCTGTTGATCAAGTAATTACCTGGACAACCAAATATACCAAACTCTGTAATTACACTCAATTACACCAAATTCAATTCCCGAGGTGGCTTTCTAAATAGGCCCTTACTGAATTTGAGCTTGGAATTAAAGTTTTAAAGCTTGTCAGTGGATCAGTATGATAATGATAATATTTGTATATTTTCTTTCCCTTTTATTATGAGTAGATAAATACCCAATTAGTGGGGGGATGATATGTAAGAGTTAAATTTGTGATTGAGTCTTAGTTATTTGCTTCAATTATTGGTGACTGCTTATGGGTTTAGTTAATTCCTCATGTTTTAATAGAAATTATAGGTGCAAACTTTAATTAGATTCTAATTTCTTGTTTTGGTTGAGAAAGAAAATTGACTAACTAAGACTCGAGTTATCTCATGTTCTAATTGTTGATAGAAATCGGAAAATTAACTAGAGGCATTTGGTTGGTTGAATTTGTGCAAAGTGGGCTTTGAGAAAACCCTAGGTGAATTATATTAGTGGATTGACAAATTACTAATATGGTCAAAACCAAGACTACCTATATTTATATCAATGTTGAAGCAAAGCTAACTCCCAATTACAATACTTAGGTCCACACATGCACACCCGTAAGGTTACTCTTACTTGATTCAAATTTAAATTTTGAAACGTGTTGATTCGTGTTATGATTGTTGATAACTTTTGCCATTATAAACCCCCCATTTTTATTTACACTTTTAATTACATGATTTGCAAACAAATAGTGAATTTCTATACTAGTAGGTTCTAAACTAATTTTCTATTTCCTGTGGGATCGATTCCCACTCTTGTAGGGTAATTATATTGCAATGACTATGTAAAGAAGGTCAAACATAGTGCACCTGGGTAGAAAATTTGCAAAAATCATCACATGCACATCACTTGCAGCTCATAAGTGGTCACCTGCAGCCACAAGTCCCACGCTAGCGTCGGTAAGTCATTTAATTTTTGACCCAAACCCATTGACCAATCCAACCCACCAGCTAACCCACACCTCTTCCTCTCTTCTAAACTCTCCTTAACCCTGATTATTCCCTTATTCTTCACAATTAACAATTTTCAAACCTCCATTTTCAAATACCTCCATTCTCAAACCACTAAAATCTTCTTCCCTATATTCACACCACCACCTCACCGCCTACCAGCCACCTGCACCACCATCGCTATTATTTTTTGGCAAAGTAGTTGCAACAATCCTTGTTAAGAGCTTCTGTACCGACCGGGTCCATCATTATGGGTAGTTCTATCGTACCAAGTTTTAGAGTTAGAAAACTTTGGGTTTGGGAGTTTGAAATTCTGGGATAGGCTAGCCTCGGTCGGTTTTGGAGTGAGGTAGAGTCTAGGGAAATACAGGTAAAGATGGGTTAGGATGTCTTGGATTGAGGTAGTTTTCCATGTAGCCAAGACATAAAGGAGTCCGGAGGACTTTTTAAAATTACATTTGGGTAAGTAGAACTCCCAAAATCGCGTTTGACGTGAAGGGATTATTTCAGGACATCGGGGGAAATAGGTGTATTATGAAATGGCCAAAACTGGCAGATTTCCGTACTTTTTATCTGTGACAAGCATGGTCACGCGCGATAGTGACCACCACTATAGTGGTAGAAATTACCGCTATAGCGGCGGTCAAAGGGCGGTCAACCCACTTAAGACCGCTATAGCAGCGGGCTACCGCTATAGCGGAGCGGGGACCACTATAGCGGGCCAATGGGGTTTTAATTCAGAAACAGCTCCCAAAATATTCAGTTTTTCTCAAGTTCATTTTGGGATAATGGCTAGGCAATTCCAGGCGTTTTTCTTTCTTTCTCTTTCAAAATTCTTCCCTAAGGTAAGGTTTTCGTTCCCCAACCTTTGTATTACATTTCCTATGCGGTAGAATTGCTAGGAGGGAATTTGGGGAAGGTTAGAATAACCTAGGGATGGTGGAATTTAGGAAGGAAGGGGATTCCAAGCATGTGAGTTCTTGGGTATGGATTAAAGTACATTATTATGATCATAGGTTATTTAATTCCTTATTTTATCCGTAAAAAATGATAGAACTAGGAGAATTAACGATAGAAAAGCCTGGGAAAAGGGTGGGATGATCATGGGTGTCCTGGGGTTTGGAGATTTGGTAAAATTCGGGTAATGTACAGTCCTTGTGTGTTAATAGAGCTTGGAACATTTCGAGGTAGGTGATGGCTTATGATTTTCTGTGAATATGTATATTAATGTACTCATGTCTAAGTTATTGTATGCATTACATGGCTTAGGGAAATTGTGTGAAATATCTAGGTTCATGTTTACAGTCTTTGATTGAATGGTTTTACTTGTTGGTTTTACAAGTTGTGTGTGTTCATATATTGACTGTGGTTGTTGACATTCGGTTGGCTCGGGTACCACACTTGGTACGGGTATAACACATGGTTGGCACGAGTACCACACCTGGTACGGGTATAACATTCAGTTGGCACGGGTACCATGCCTGGTACGGGTTTACTTTATTGGTTCGCTCATCCGAGGGTTGGGTGAGTGTCACTCACGATGGGTTGGGTCATGACAAAGATGGTATCAAAGCCTCGGTTTGTTGATCTCGTTGTACCAAACAGGTCTAGTAGAGTCTTGTGAAACATTACGAAGACGTCCGTACTTTTCTTCGAGAGGTTATGGGGCTTTAGGAAAAACTATCTCTTCCTTCTTTCCTTCGTGCTATAACTCGATTCCAATTGGTATCTGGTGATACAAATTGGTATCTAACCTCGTTCACTCTTCTGTCCGCAGATGGTTACTACAAGGGAATAACGGATCAAGGCCAGCGGTCCCAGCAATGGACCCAGAAGGTCACGTCAGAGGTAGGGGAAGGGGCAGGGGACGAGCTGGAGCCGCACCCACCAGGGGTGGAGCTCAAGCTACTGTTGCACGTGAGGTAACCCCTCCCCCACCTCAGGATCATGTGGCTGAGGATGTAGAAGAAGTAGTTGTAGAGGATGGAGGGGCTCAGAAGGAGGCGGCACCGGTTGGGGGTGCAGGACTTCCTACTATGACACCGGAAGCTTTTAGGCAGGCGTGGGATATTCTGAGTGGGTTGGTTGGTGTTGGAGCCATACCCGCAGCTTATGCAAATCAGGCCTTGGATACTCAGCCAGCGGTTACTACTACACCAAGGATGGATGCAGCTTCAGGCACATATGATCTCTTCAAGCCAATGCTAGGCCAAGTGATGACAGGTAATGAGGATGAGATGCTGACTAAGTTCCTTAAGCTGAAACCTCCGACGTTTTAGGGTACAGACAAGGAGGATGCCTATGAGTTCATCCTGGATTGCCATGAGAGGTTGCACAAGTTGGGTATTCTACGTCAGCATGGGGTGGAGTTTGTCACTTTTCAGCTGCAGGGTGATGCCAAGCAGTAGTAGAGGTCTCATATTGAGTTTTGGTCTTCTATCCTACCTCCACTGACTTGGGAACAGTTCCATGCGTTGTTTCTAGAGAAGTACGTTCCCCGTACTTTGAGGGACCGGAAGAAGGATGAGTTTTTGAACTTGGAGCAGGGTAGCATGTTGGTTTCAGCTTATGAGGCTAAGTTCCATGCGTTGTCTCATTTATCTACACAGATGTTGGGTTCAGAGGAGGAACGGGTCCGGTTGTTTGTCAAAGGTCTGAATAGTGAACTGCAGGTACTGTCAGTGCATATGACTTCTTCAAGAAAGGGCTTTAATGATGTGGTGGATTATGTGAAGAATATTGAGGGAGTTAGGCAAGCAGGGCAGGCTAAGGCTTTAGCCAAGATGCCTCAGAATGAGGGAAACTATGGTGGTTCATACTCCAGAAGCCAGCATCAGTAGGCTTATCTGGCCCGTCCTATTCAGTCAGCTCTGCCAGCTACTATAGGTGGTCATCAGGGAGTTCAATCTTTAGCTCCTAGAGGCCAGGGAGCATCCTATACATTAGCTAGCAGACCTACTCTTGACCGTGGTTGCTTCAATTGTGGTGAGTTGGGCCACTTTAAGAGGGACTGTCCATATAGACAGATAGGTAATCAGGGTTAGCAGCAGACTAGAGCAGTGGTTCCGGCAAGCAGAGGCGGTAATGCTAGGGGTCTCCCACAGGGTGGGAGAGGTAATTTTCAAGGAGGCCATGGAGACAGAGGGAATGGTGGCGCAGGTAGGGGTATGGTGCAGCTAGCATGGGAAGTTTCCCGAATTGATGATCGGGCACATTGCTATGTTTTTCCAGGAAGGACTGAGGCGGAAGCCTTAGATGCGATGATCATAGGTACTATTCTTGTCTGTGATAAAATGGCTTCGGTATTATTTGACCCAGGTTCTACATATTCTTATGTGTCTGTGAGTTTTTCTTTGGGGTTAGGTTTGACCTGTGATATCCTTGATTCCCCTATCTATGTTTCTACCCCAGTGGGAGAGTTGGTGGTAGTGACTTATGTATATCGTGACTGTTCTGTTATTTTTGTGGGGTTACATACTTGGGTAGACTTGGTAATCCTGGATATGGCTGATTTTGATATTATCTTGGGTATGACCTGGCTACCTCCTTATCATGATGTGTTGAACTGTAACACCAAGACTGTGGCTCTAGAAATTCTGGGCAAGGATAGGCTAGAGTGGGAAGGTGTGTATAGGCCTAAGCCAGTTAAGATAATATCATTTATCTGGGCTAGAAAGCTAGTGGGGAGGGGGTGTCTAGCCTTCTTGGCTCATCTCCGGGATGATAGTGTGGAGTCTCCTCTTATTGAGTCAATTCCAGTGGTTTCTAAATTTGTAGAGGTGTTTCTAGCGGACTTGCCTGGCATGCCTCCGGACAGAGACATAGATTTTTGTATTGATTTGGAGCCAGACACTCGTCCCATTTCCATTCCTCCGTATTGTATGGCTCCGGCAGAGTTAAGGGAACTTAAGACTCAACTGCAGGAACTCCTAGATAAGGGATTTATACGTCACAGTGCTTCACCTTGGGGTGCTCCGGTCTTGTTTGTAAAGAAGAAGGATGGTAGTATGCGGATGTGCATAGATTATAGGCAGTTGAACAAGTTGACCATCTGGAATAAGTACCCTCTACCCCGTATAGATGATTTGTTTAACCAGCTTCAGGGTGCATCAGTGTTCTCAAAAATTGACTTGAGGTCGAGGTACCATCAGCTAAAGATTAGACCTGAGGATATTCTGAAAATTGCTTTTTGGACTCGGTATGGACATTACGAGTTTCTAGTAATGTCATTTGGTCTGACCAATGCGCCGGAAGCATTCATGAGTTTGATAAATGGGGTGTTTAAGTCTTACTTGGATTCTTTCATTATAGTGTTTATCGATGATATTTTGATCTACTCTAAGAGTAGGGAGGAGCATGCTAATCATCTTCGTATTGTGCTGGATATCTTGAGGCACCAAAAGCTTTATGCAAAATTCACTAAGAGCGAGTTTTGGTTGACTTCTGTGGCATTCTAAGGGCATGTAGTGTCAGAAAAAAAGGTGATGGTGGATCCTCAGAAAATTGAGGCAGTCAAGAGTTGAGTTTGGCCTAGCTCTGTGACCGAGGTGAGGAGTTTTATTGGGCTCGCGGGGTACTACCGGAGGTTTGTTAAGAATTTTGCTTCTATTTCTACTCACTTGACCAGGCTGACACAGAAGAAGGTACCGTTCGTGTGGTCTGACAAGTGCGAGGAGAGCTTCCAAAAGCTCAAGACACTTCTAACCATAGCTCCTATTTTATCCTTGCCAGTTGAAGGTAAAGACTTTATTGTTTACTGTGATGCTTCACATTTTGGTTTGGGTGCTATATTGATGCAGGACAGGAATGTGATAGCCTATGCATCCAGGCAGTTGAAGGTGCATGAGAGGAATTACCCGACTCACGATTTAGAGTTGGCAGCGGTGGTTTTTGCATTGAAAATCTAGAGACACTATCTTTATGGTGTCAAGTGTGAGGTATTCACAGATCATCACAGTCTGCAGCACGTTTTCACTCAGAAGGATTTGAATCTGAGGCAGAGGAGATGGATGGAGTTATTGAAGTATTATGATGTGATAATTCAGTACCATCCAGGTAAGCTAATGTGGTGGCAGATGCATTGAGCCGGAAAACTGTTAGCATGGGTAGCTTGGCTTGTTTGGGGGTGTCCAAACGACCATTGGCTAAGGAGATTTGGGCTTTCGAGACCAAGTTCATGTACTTGGGTGTTTCAGATCAAGGTGGGTTGTTGGCCAGCATTGCGGTCAAGGCCACCTTCATAGAGGAAATAAAGGCGAAACAATTTCAGGATTCGAAACTGGGTAAATTGCGAGGCAAGGTAATATCTGGGGAGTCCAGAGATGTCATGTTAGACTCTGGTGGAGTGTTGCATTTCAGGGAGAGGATTTGTGTTCGTCGGGTTGATGATATAATTCAGAAAATCATAACAGAAGCTCATGGTTCGCGGTACTCAATTCATCCGGGTGTGTCCAAAATGTACAGGAACTTGAGTCAGAGTTACTGGTGGCCTGGGATAAAAAGGGACATAGTAGATTTTGTGTCCAAATGTCAGAACTGCCAACAGGTAAAGTATGAGCATCAGAGACCTGTCATGATTTTCTGTACAGAGTTACTTCAGAGAATGCCAATTCCAGAGTGGAAGTGGGAAAGGATAACCATGAATTTCGTGGTGGGTCTTCCCAAGACATTGGGGAAGTATGACTTAATTTGGGTCATTGATGACAGGCTGACACTTAATTTGGGTCATTGATGACAGGCTGACCAAGTCCGCTCATTTCATTCCGGTCAGGGTAGATTACAATTCGTAGAAATTGGCTAAGATCTATGTGAAAGAGATCGTGAGACTGCATGGGGTACCACTGTCCATCATTTCAGACAGGGGTACGCAGTTTACTTCTAAGTTCTGGGGCAATTTACATAAAGAGTTGGGTACACAACTCACTTTTAGCACAGCCTTCTATCCTCAGACTGATGGTCAGTCGAAGAGGATGATTCAGGTACTGGAGGACATGCTGAGAGCATATGTAATGGACTTTGGTGGTCATTGGGACCAGTTTCTACCGTTGTGCGAATTCTCGTACAACAATAGCTACCACTCCAGTATCGATATGGCACCGTTCGAGGCCCTGTATGGGAGGAACTGCAGATCACCAGTTGGGTGGTTTGAGGAAGGTGATGTGAAGCCTCTGTGTGTAGATTTAGTGAAGGAAGTGCAGGAAAAGGTAAGGGGAATACAGATCAAGTTATTGGCTACTCAAAGCAGGCAGAAGGAGTATGTAGACCGCAAGGTCCGGGACATGGAATTTCAGGTTGGTGAACAAGTATTGCTAAAGGTATCACCCATGAAAGGGGTTATGCGGTTTGGTAAGAAGGTCAAGCTTAGCCCTTGGTTCATCAGTTTGTTTGAAGTGCTGGAAATTATGGGGCCAGTGGCGTACAAGTTAGCACTGCCACCTAGTTTGTTGGGCGTCTATCCGGTATTCTATGTATCCATGCTCAAGCGATACCATAGGGATGGGGACTACATCATTAAGTGGGATGAGGTACTTTTTTATAAGGATCTTCGTTATGAGGAGGAACCAGTTTTGATTCTTGCTCGGGATGTTCGGAGGTTGAGGACAAAGGTGATTGATATGGTGAAAGTTCAGTGGAAGCATCATCCGTGGTGAAAGTTCATTGGAAGAATCATCCGGTTGAGAAAGCCACTTGGGAAACCGAGAAGGACATGCAGGACAAGTACCCTTAATTGTTTGAGGATTCAGGTACTACACTTCCTTTCTTTTATTTCCGTAATTTTGGGTTGATCATTCGGGGATGAACGATGGGTAAATTGGTATCTGTTGTAACAACCAGGTCCGTCATTACGGGTAGTTCCATCATTCCAAGTTTTAGAGTTAGAAAACTCTGAGTTTGGGAGTTTGAAATTTTGGGCTAGGCTAGGCTAGCCTCGGCCAGTTTTGGAGCGAGGTAGAGTCTAGGGAAATCCAGGTAAAGATGGGTTAAGGTGTCTTGGATTGAGCTAGTTTTCCACGTATCCAAGAGATAAAGGAGTCCGAGGGACTTTTCGGAATCGCATTTGGGTAAGTAGAACTCTCAGAATCGCATTTGACGTGAAGAGGTTGTTTCAGGACGTCAGGGGAAACAGGTGTGTTGTGAAATGGCCAAAACTGGAAGATTTACAAAATTTCTATCCGGGATGAGCGTGGTCATGCGCGATAGCTGCCACCGCTATAGCGGTAGAAATTACCTCTATAGTGGTAGTCAAAGGGCGGTCAACCTAATTAAGACCACTATAGTAGTGAGCTACCACTATAGCAGGACCGCTATAGCAGAGCGGGGACCGCTATAGAGGGCCTATGGGTTTTTAATGCAGAAACAGCTCCCAAAACATTCAGTTTTTCTCAACTTCATTTTGGGAGAAGGGCTAGGCGATTCCAGGTGTTTTTCTTCCTTTCTCCATCAAAATTCTTCTCTAAGGTATGGTTTTTGTTCCCCAACCTTTGTATTACGTTTCCTATGCGGTAGAATTTCTAGGAGGGAATTTTGGGAAGGTTAGAATAAACTAGGGATGGTGGAATTTCGGAAGGAAGGGGATTCCAAGCATGTGAGTTCTTGGGTATGTATAAGTACATTATTATGATCATAGGTTGTTTAATTCCCTGTTTTATCCGTAAAAAAAGATAGAACTAGGAGAATGAATGGTGGAAAAGCACGGGAAAAGAGTGGGATGATCATGGATGGCCTGGGGTTTGGGGATTTGGTATAATCCGGGTAATGTGCAGGCCTTGTGTGTTAATTGTATATCCTGTGTATTATTTTTAGTCCAAGAACGAGAGAGGAATCTGGAACATGGGAAAGCTCAGGTCGAATAGAGCTTGGAATATTTCGAGGTAGGTGATGGCTTATGATTTTCTATGAATGTGTATATTCATGTACTCATGTCTAAGTGATTGTATGCATTACATGGCTTAGGAAAATTGTGTGGAATGTCTAGGTTCCTGTTTACAGTCTGTGATTGAATGGCTTTACTTGTTGGTTTTACAAGTTGTGTGTGTTCATATATTGACTGTGGTTGTTGACATTCGGTTGGCTCGGGTACCATGCCTGGTATGGGTATAACACATGGTTTTCACAGGTACCATGCCTGGTACGGGTATAACATTCGGTTGGCACGGGTACCACGCCTGGTACGGGTTTACTTTATTGCATCTTGCATTGTTTCATTGATTATTGTATTACATTGGCTGATATTGGTTCCGTGCGTGGACCGGGTTGTTTTACTAAATGTGATACTTGATATTGGTTATGTGAGTGGACCGGGTTGTCTATTTAAAGGTGCTATTATTGGTGGTCCTTGAGTGGTCGGGAACTTTGTTTAACTGCTGTGCTGGTCTTGGTTTAGGCCGGGTTGAAGCATTACTTTTGGTATGTGTCTAGAGGGGATTACAGGGTGGGTCTGGGCTAGACGAAAGGTATAGTTAATGGCTCATGTTCGGGGTATAGAACTATAAGAGATGGATTTCATGTTGGGACAAGGTAGGAGAGACTTATAGTCTAGGGCCTGTATACTTGTTACATGTCTTCCATATATTTACTTGTATATGTTGTACTGTTATATATACTGTTTACTTGGAAACTGGTAGATGATCCTACCAGTACACAGTGGTGGTGTACTGATACTGCACTTGTCTTTCTTTTGGTGAGTACAGGAAATCTACCAGCGACAGAGATGCGACCTCGCATCTAGCACCGGCGATTTCTGACTTTTAAGGGTGAGCTGCTTGTTTCGAGCTACCTTGGGTTATCTTAGAGTTTCACTCCATTTGTTTGGACTTAAAACTATTTCATTTTCTCTTTTGGGGTTGCATCCCCGTATTCTAGATATTTTGTATTGATGTTTGGTACAATAACTTTCAGTTCCTAGGAGGGATTTTCCGCAGGATAATAATTATGTTTAGTTATTGAATTGTTTGATTGTTAGTTTACTTTTCGCTTGTTGGTTTTAGGTTTTAGTCTAGGAAAGGGTTGAACTCTATTGGTTCGCTCATCCAGGGGTTGGGTGGGTGCCACTCACGATGGGTTAGGTTGTGACAGCTTCAAGCTTTAATTTTTCTCACCCATTTCACTCACAATCACTTATGTTATGCTCCTCTAAGTTTAAACTTGTGATTTTTGTTTATTCGGAGTAATTTTTGTGAAATCATGCTAGTTGTAATCACCTTCCCCAAAGTGCTTAGACTTTTTAATTGTGATGTTCAATTTACAAACAAATTGTCATTGCATTGAGTTTTTGGTAAATTGTGATATTATGGCCTGAGACGATTACCATTGTGTTCATATGTAGAATTGTTAGATTTTAATGTTTTGTGAGTGCTTTGGTTGAGAGAATGTGATTCATATGCGTCATGAAGTGATCATAGTTTTTTGAGTTTGTAGCTTGACGGTTCCCAATGATTGATGGGGTAATGTCCTTCTTAAGGGAAATCATTGATTTTATGTTTGAGTTGTCTAATGCGATAGAAGCCTAGTTTGTTGGTCTCTTCGGGGAAATCTGAGTACCCATTGGGCTTTGATTTTGGTCAATAATTTGGTTAAGTGTTGAAGTAATTCTTTGTAGAAATGAAAATGCACTATTTTGTACACTTGCAGAACGCAGGTGTTTCCTTGCAAACTGTAAGTGCAATGCAAGGCTAGGCAGAAGGTGAACCTTCACTACTTGGCACTTGTGGCCCGCAAATCTTCAAATGTGAAATGAAAGTGAAGCGGAAGAGCCCTTAAAAAGTTTCAGGCTTCTGCCTCAGCACTGCATCTTACTTCCGAGCCACGGGTTCTTACTTGCGGCATAAAATTGGCACGCAAGTGCTGGGAAGCTAGCCGCTATTGCTCCTTTCTTTTTGCATTCCTGTTCTTTTTTACTTCTTTGCTTCTTTTAGTTACTTCCTTATTCTTAAAATAAAAAATACAAAAAGATTTTTTTATCTTTTCTTGGTGCTCACATCCTTTTGTAGGCTATTTCATTATCAAGGAGAAATCCTGAAATAAATACTCGTAAAGCTCCATCCTTGAGCAAGAGCAGAAGCAAGAGAAAAAACAAGATCAATGGCAAGGACCCAAGCAAGGATAAAGTACCAGAGATTATCCCTGAGGTCTCTCATGTACATGTTGATAAGTTTGTAACTTACCAACTTATTTAGCTCTTCAGCATGAATTATTACCTTGATTTGATGCTATTTAGAGGGATTTTATGTTTTTATTATCTTATATGCAGACATTTGTTTGAAATAAAGATAAAAGAGTATTTGAATCCAAAACAAGCTATAAAAGGAAGCTAAGTCAAGAGAAGATTGGGAGAGAAGAAATCTGTCAGGAGACATGCATTAGGTCATGCATGACATAAGATAGCACCTGCATTCAGCAGGTGCCAACATATGAGAAGCCTTGCAAACTGCCAAAAATATTAGGCGCCTGCATTCCACGATTCATCACATGCGGCCACAGGTGCCAACGTATATGGAGCCGCAAGTGTTGACTCACAAACTATTGGAAAGACTTGGCACCTATGTGCCACAAGTCTTCACATATGGCCGCAGGTGCCCATGGAGATGGAGATTCAAGTCACCCCATGGGAAAAATTGTCCAGAAATTAGTAGTGTATTTAGGAATCTTCCAAGGACGATTTTGGGATCTGTGCAAGAAATATTACTTTTAGTTTTTTCTCCAATTCATAGAAAATATTGAGTATACTTTGGAGAGTACAATTTTTAGCTTCTTCTTTCTTGAAAATAGTGAAAACTCCATTGTTAACCATTCAAAGCTTGGAATTGAAGTTAGTTTTCTGAATATGAATGGAATTAAGGATTACCCAATTAGTATATTTTATTTTTCCTTTAATATGAGTAGCTAATTTCCTTTCTAGTGTGTGCAATGATGGGTGTTTAAAATTAGGATTTGGTATTAATTATTTATTCTTATAATTGATTATTATGTGTGGGTCTATTGAATCTTTCAAGTTTTAATTAAATAATTAATGGGTTTCAAACATTGATTTAACTTTCTAATTATGGTCTTTGCTTGAGAAAGAAGTTCTACAATTGGGTAACGATTCATAGTGAGGATTTGGGAATTTCTTAACAAAAGTTGAGGCTAGAAATAGCTTGACTTAGAAATTTTCGTCTAATAGTTAAGGCTACAAATAGTCAACCTACTTAAGCTAATTGGTTGATTTACTGCTAAAATCTTGGGGTTTGAAAGAACCCAAGGTATATATGTTTGATTGGTTGAAAAACAATTAAACATAACTTTAACCAAGGCTACCCGCACTATAATTAAGCATAAATTGAGTGATTAATCCCAATTCCAATGTTATGACCCCATCAGAAGCATACTCCTAGTTTCTCCAACATTGATATTAACAATCTTGTTACCGTGTTCTTATTGGTCACATTTTTTGATTACTTGTTCAAACTAATTCCACCATTTACTTTTTGTCTATATAATACGCTTGCTTGAGTGAATTAATTTATGAATCATGGTGAATCTTAAATCTAATCCGTGTTGTAAATCGACCCCGACTTGTGTTGGGTAACTTGTTTTGCAACAACCTTAGCCACCTCTTTTATCGAAGAGCTATTTTGGACATTATCAAAAATGGTGTTGTTGCCGAGGATTGGTTTTTGATTTCCATCTTTTGTTTATTGATTCACTTAGTTTTGAATTTTGTTTTCCTTTTGCGTTATTGTTGTTTTTGTGTTGTGAATAGGTACACCATGAGTTAAGCTAGAGAACACGGTAGTGTTGATGGATTCATAGACGTGGAGGATGAGCCGGTAGTACATGGTGTAACGAGTGTCATTTTCTTACCTCCAATGGTTGATAATGTGGTATTTCATGTCATAAGAACAATGTTACTTTTGATTCAAATGAAAGACTTTGTTGGAGGGCTTGCAAATGAAGATGCTAACTGGCATATACAGAATTTCATAGAAATTTGCCAGTCATTTAACATCATAACTTCATTCAAGAGTCTATCCAAATAAGACTATTCCCTTTCTCTCTCACAGGAGACAAAACATCTTGGTTAGAAGAGCTACCCAAAGGCTCTATCACCTCATGGAATGGTTTAGTTGCGGCCTTATTAGATTGATTCATCCTACCTTCGAGAATGCTGTAACTTTGTGATGATATTAGCAACTTTCATGAATTTCCAGGTGAACCTTTACATAAGGTTTGGTTGAGGTTCAAGAAAAAAGTGTTGTTGTGTCCCAATCACGGGCTACCAGATGGAGTACTGTTTCAAAGATTTTACCAATTTCTAAACCCCATGAACAAGTCCCTAAAAAATAACCTAGTAGGGGGGGTTCAATCATGGACCAAATATTCAGACTTTCAAAGGCCTTTTTGGATAGAATGACCAAGAAAAACTAAGCTTGGCACAAGAGGGAGGCCGAGATGACATCGGGTGTCACCTTTACTATCATGACTAACTAAATGAAAAGAATAGAGGAAGAAAGGTATGAGAACATGTCTAAAATGATGACTCGAGTGGAATTGCTTGCCAAACATATGATGGGTGTCAAATTCAAAAGTTTGAATGCCATTGGAGCTCATGGATCCAAGCCCAATGAAGAAGATGATGATTATGCATTATTTGATGAGGAGGTTCACTACATGTCAAATCAAGTGGAGGGTTATTTCCTGGGCTAACAAGGTTCCAATCAAGGCTCTTGGCGACAAAGGGATGAGAATCAAGGGTTGGAACAAAGATAGAGGTATCCCATAGAGGGATTATGATCGAGATAGAGACTCTGATGGCCCATGGAGAGAGAGAAATCATGAAAGAGAGAGTGATCAATATAATCACCAAAGTGCAAATCCATATGTGCCTCCTTCTAAAATAGACCCTATACCTATTTAAATAGGAGTTAGCAACCCCACTAGCTTAAAGATTAAGGATATGTTGGCATGGGTATTAAAGAAAGTGGTGTCTATGATTAATAGGTTGAGAGAATTGTAAAATTATATATATCCAACCTCACTCAAATCGTAAGTTTGCACTCAGGATCAATCAAGAATCTAGAAGATCAAATGAACCACTTATGGGCTCAAATGAACCCATAGATGAAGGGTACATTACTAAGTGACACTCTCCGTAACCCAAAGAATGATGGCCATGTTATGGCTATTGTCACTAGTAGTTGGAAAACACTTGATAATGTGGGTAATGCAACCAAGAAGTTATTCTTCAAAAGGAAAGTGGTTAGCATCCAAAGGTCGAGGTGAAGCCTATGTCACCCATGTTGAATGCTAATCAGAAGAGTATAAATGTAGTTAATGAAAATCCAAGTGAGAAGAAGGAAAAGGTTGAGTCACCTCCTCAATTTATGATCGATATGGAGGAGGAAAAAGATGAACAGGTTTTTGAGTGAGCGAAAGTCATTGCCTAAATGTCCTCCACCAAATCCTCAAAGATTGATCAAGAAGAAGAAGGACAACTAGTTCATGAAATTTGTTGGTTTGTTTAGTAAGTTGTCGATGAACATTTCTTTTGGTAGACTCTTTGCTACAGATGTCGAGGTATGCCAAGTCTATGAAGGATATTTTATAAAAGAAAATAGTTATCGATATGGGCACGGTGGAGGTGTCAAATAATTATAGTGCAATCATGGCAAGTAACTTAGCCTCGAAGAGAGAAGACCCTGGAGTGTAATGACCCTCCAGGTCACTTTTTGTTTTTTATGCTTTTTCCGTATTTTGAGCATTCCTGTAGTGGCTACAAGTCATGTATGACGGTTTATTACCTGGGCTATTTGTTAGGCCGTTATGTCTATTTCCCCTATTTTAGTACTTGAACTTAGAAAATCTTTGGCTTTGGTCAACTATCTTGGTAAACATACTCAGAATCGAATATCGACAGTTCTGTTGGCTTCGGGATGGGGATTTTGGTCTAGTAGGACCCTTGGTCTGGGTCTGGGTACTTTTGGTTTTGTTTTGTGTTATTTTTTATGTTTTCAGGCCAGCTTGATGTGTGGGGTTGACTTTGGTCAACATTCGGAGAAGACAGCCTTGGATGGATATTATGTCAGCGTTGTTAGCTCTGGAATGAAGACTTTGGGCTAAAGGGACCTTTGGTTAAGGTCCCAAGGATTCCAGACTTGTTTTTGGCCTTTTGGTTTTGTTTTGGTAAAGGTTGGCCAATAGTTGGTTTTAGGCGTGGGGCCTACTTTTCATTAAATCAACCTCCGTTTGAATTTTTGTTAATTCTGTAGAGTCCAGAATGTCATCTTTAGTTGAATAGCTCATCTTGTTTTTGTTCGCGAGACGCCGCATGCATTCCCAGGGGTCATCTATTTCAAAGTTTGCCAAAAACTTGGCACTGCAGTAGCTGGCTGCTGGTATCACTACTAAAAATAGCTCAAAAAGGGACGGATAGGAAAACGACAGACAGCGTTGCTCCTGAAAAGCGACGCTATCCGTCTCTTTTCTATTATTATTTTTAATTTAATATTATTTTTTTACAAAAGTGACGGACAGCGTCGCTTTTTTTGGCAGATTTTTATGCCAAAATAAATTTACAAATAATTAATGTTTATTTTTTTTATAAGCGACAGACAGCGTCGCAATTATTAAAAAGAAATAAAAATAATTTTAAAGAAAGCGACGCTGCCCGTCGCTTTCTTTAAAATTTAATTTATATTAAAAAAATAAAAAAGCGATGAACTACGTTGCTTTTGTCCATCGCTTTTTGGTCAAAACACGATCAACTCATTTAAAAAAGTGACGGACAGAAGCGACGCTGCCCGTCGCTTCTTTAATTATACAAAGACCCCATCAAGTTTTTCCCCCCTCATTTCTCTCTTTCTCTTTTTCTCTCCTCCTTTTCTCCACCATTGCACCACTGCTCCGCCGCTCCTCCACCGCTGCTCCTCAACCACCGCTTCCTTCACCGCCGCTCCCTCCACTGTCAGCCTCCTCCCTCCAACCTCCTCCCATTTTGAGGTTAGTTATTTTGTTGATTTGAAGGTTAGGGTTTAATTTGGGTATTTTTATTTTCATAAATTGATAGTGTATTCTAGACTAGGGTATGTTGTTGTTGTTGAATTTAGACTATGGTGTATATGTTGTTGTTGTTATTGTTGTTGTTGTTGAATTCTAAACTAAGATTTTGAGAAATTGATATTGAAAATTGATATATGAAAAAATTGATAGTGAAAAATTTCTTTTTTAGATTATATTCTTAATTTATGAACTTTAATTAGTTTAGGCTTGCTAATTAGTTTGTGAACCTTAGTTTAAGGCTTGCTATTAGTTTGTGAACCTTAGTTTAGGCTTGCTAATTAGTTTGTGAACCTTAGTTTAGGCTTGCTATTAGTTTGTGAACCTTAGTTTAGGCTTGCTAATTAGTTTGTGAACCTTAATTTAGGCTTTCTATTAGTTTGTGAACCTTAGTTTAGGCTTGCTATAATTAGTTTGGAACCTTAGTTTAGGCTTGCTATTAGTTTGTGAATCTTAGTTTAGGTAATGCTTGCTATTAGCTTGTGAACCTTAGTTTAGGTTCTTTTTTGAACTTGAATTATATAGGTTCTTGAATTAAGTACTTGAATTAGATTATTAGTTTTCAACTTTAGATTCTTTTTTGAACTTAAATTTTGAACTTGAATTTGGAATCAGGACTTGTTGATGTGCCGCCATTCTACAGCACATTTGACTCCTTTAACTAAGAATAATCATGAGTTTTCAAGCAACCGTTGTCGTTTTTGATGTTTTATTGTTATATTTGCAGGGAATGGAGCTAGAGAGAAACGGAAGAAAAAATGTTCAAAAACCTCAACTGGTTAAGCCTAACGGCTGGCGTGACGGACTGTCACACCTGTGACTGGCCGTCAGCCAGGCCGTCAGGACGAAACTGCAATTCATCGAGCACTGCCTAAGAGTGACGGCCCGTCACTGACCTGACGGACCATCACCCATGCCACCAAGATAAAACAAATAAAAACACTGTAAGTCGTCACTGGGCGGACGACTTACCAGAATTTTCCAGCAAGTCGTCACAGGCCCAACGACTTACCAGAAAAATTGCCTGGGAGCTCACTGTTTAGCTGTGACGGCCCGTCAAATGCGTGACGGTCCGTCAGGCGACCCGTCAACGAGACGCGGGATTCCAAAAATTCTATTTTTGGACTTTATTTCCTGCACTACTATAAATACCCTGTGTTAGGTTATTTTATTATTCATTACCCCATAGTTCTAGGATATTTTCGAGCGAGTTTTTGAGAGGAAAACACGACACAATTCGTTGTTCTTCTTCTTCTTGATCGTTCTTGGGATTTTAGCTTCTTGTTCTTGGATAATTGAAGCTTGTGTTCATATATCGTAAGAATCTTTTCTCTTTATTATGAATATGATTTTCTTCTCTTTTCCTAATAGCATGAGTAACTAACTTCCCACAACTAGGGTTGTGGGAGCCATGGCAAAAGTAGCAATATAGATTCCGGGTAGCGTAGGGTTCAATTTATATGTTGTCACGTTGTTAATCATTCGTTATTTACGTTTTCTAGTGGTTGCAAACATTAGAACATGCCTAGGTTCAATTTGCTTGAGCAAAGAGATTAAAACTGGGAAATTTGATTAACTACGAGGATTCGAGACTACCAACTCTCGTCTTATGATTAGTGCTGTAACTAGATTAATCTACTTGATGTTTAGGATTGAAATAAGAAAGTTTACCTTTTCAAGTTCGAGAGAATTGAAAAGGAAATTCGTCTATTTGGTTGAGAAACGTTTAGATGATACCATTAACTCAATCACATCGTGATATGCATATAGAAAGAACCCGGTTAAGCTTTGAGTCAAAATCTTTACAACGCCATGGTGAACACTTCCCTAGTTCACTCTCATATTGATTATTAATCGTACATTCTTATTTGCTTTGATCAAATATTGTTCACACAAACCCCCCCCCCCCATTTACCGGAAACTATTGATTACTAGTCAACTAAGTCACTAACGACTTAATTTGCACCCTATTCCCTGTGGGATCGACCCCAACCTTAGTTGGGTTCTATATTTGACGACGACCGCTTACGCTTCGTAATTGGAGTTATAATTTGGGCGTATCAAATTTTGGCGCCGTTGCCGGGGAATACGGTTGTTTATTAAGTCCGGTGTGTTTATTTGACTTTTAGTCATATTTCCTGCTTTTACTTTTAATTGTTGTTTTTGTTTGGTACAGGGTACAGAGTTGTGCATGCCAAGTACCCAACGCTCGGGTGAACCAATATTACCCTACGACCCCGAGCTCGCAAGAATGCTAAGGTAAACCATGAACAACAGCAGGAGGCAGCAAGGCTCGCTGCAGCTCAGGAAGCCCAACAACATTTGAATGCTGGTGGTCTTGAGGATGATATTGATTTGAATGATGAGGAGGCCGACTTGGATGGAGTTGGCGCTACGGGCGCCATTGTTCTTCCTCTGCTAGCGCCCGGGGCCAAGTTCAAAATTACTAGCACAATGATTCAGCTGTTGAATTTGAGAGGAGTGTTCCGTGGTGTTGATGGTGATGATCCAAACCGACACCTGATGAATTTTGTGGGTATCTGCAAGTCGTTCGAATTTCCTGGAGTAAGTCAGACAGAGATCAGGCTCAGGTTGTTTCCATTGTCTCTGTCTGATGAGGCAGCGTTATGGTTGACAGAGCTAACCCCCGACTCTATCACAACCTGGGGAGAGTTGAAAGGAGCTTTCCTAGAAAGGTTTTTTCCTCCCTCTAGGATGATACAGTTGAGGGATGAAATTAGCAACTTCAGACAACAACCTCATGAGGCGTTACATGAGACTTGGTTGTGGTTCAAGAAAAAGCTGACACAATGCCCAAACCATCAGCTGACCAAAGATTTTTTGATGCAGACATTCTACAGGGCACTGAATTCGGCTACCAAGTCGACATTGGATAACGCAGCAGGTGGAGCACTTATGGGTCTCACTTTTATTGAGGCCACAACTATTTTGGACAGTCTCACCAAAACCAACAGGGCCTGGCATACACGTGATACAGAGGTAGCAGCTAGCACTTATACAGTTGGTATGTCAGCAGAACAGCGCAGGAAGGAGGAAGAGCGGGACCAAGATATGGCCCATCTGAAGATGCAAATGGACCTACTGACAAAGCATTTGTTGTCAGGAGGTATTGAGAAAGTGAAAGCTGTGGGTTCCCAAGGTAGAGCAACAGAGTTTGAACCTGATGAGGAGGAAAATTATTTGGGTGGTTTCCAGGCCAATGGTCAGGGAAACCAAGGTCAAAACTATCAGAGGGACAACTACTATGAAAAAACTGGCTACAGAGACCGCGATCAGGGGAACTGGAAGAATAAAACTGATGGAGGTGGGTTTTATGTACCACCTGGTAATCGGGAAAGAGCTAGCGCCGAGACAGGGACGTCCAAACTAGAGAACATGATGGCTAAGATGCTGCTGAAGGTGGAATCTACTGACGCCGGGGTAAAGGAGATGAGGACTGAATTATCAGCAATGAGTCAGGTAGTGGATTCACATTCCACCTTGATCAAGCAATTAGAGCAGCAAGTGAGTCAAATCTCGGCGTCTGTAAATCAAAGAAAGACAGGTACCTTGCCGAGTGACAACATTCAAACCCCGAGGAAGGACGGGAGTTGTATGGCGATCACTACGAGAAGCGGTAAAACGTTATCGGAATCACATCTGGTAATTCAAACTCAGAAAGGTGATGTTGCGGATGACAATGTGGTAGAGGATGCTACTCAAAGGCTCACGGATAAAATCAAGGAAGTTGAAAAGCTTCCAACTATGATGCCTCGGCCACCACCTCCTTTCCCACAACGGTTGAAGAAGAAAGTGGAAGATAGCAAGTTCCTGAACTTCATGACCATGCTAAAAGAGATATCAGTAAACATCCCTCTGGTGGACGCTCTTGAACAAATGCCCGGATATGCCAAATTCATGAAGGACTTGATTACCAAGAAGAGGTCAGTGAGCTTCGAACCAGAAGATAACCTCTACCACTGCAGTGCTATTTTGTCAAGATCGTTAGTGGAAAAGAAGAAAGATCTAGGTGCTTTCACTGTTCCTTGTACTATTGGGAAATTCAATTTTGAAAAAGCCTTATGTGATCTTGGTGCTAGCATCAACTTGATGCCGCTAGCAGTCTATAAACAATTGGGTTTGGGAGCGCCCAAACGAACTACCATGAGGGTGCTAATGGTTGACTGTTCAGTAAAGCGACCGGTGGGAATATTGTCTGATGTGCTGGTAAAGGTTGGTAAGTTTATATTCCCGGCCGACTTTGTGATCTTAGATTGCGAAGTGGACTTTGAAGTTCCCATAATCTTGGGACGACCATTGTTAGCCACTGCAAGAGTGTTGGTCGACATGGAAAGAAACGAACTGACATTCAGATTAAACAATGAATTGGTCAAGTTTGATACGTGTAAATTGATGAAGCCACCAAGATACATGAGAGTGGTCTCGGTTATCAATGTTATTGATGAAGCCCCTACGGATGTGCATAGTAAGGAGAAGGGTTGTGTCGAGACCCTAGCTATTATGAGAAGGATGTTGCAATCGCAAAAAGAGAAACTGGTAGAGCCAGGCGGTGAGAACAAATCAAGGAAAAGAAAACACCGCAAGAGAACCAGCAAAGAAAAAGAGCTAGAAAGAGTAAAGAAGTTGTCTCGACTAGCTGAGGAGCCAATAAAAGAGAAAGTTGGAGCTCAACAGGATGATGTCGCGGGCACCTATTCCATCGATTTCTCCTGCTTTGGAGACCCTGGCGGTCTCCAACATCATGCCAGACTCTGAGTCCTATGGGCTTCACAGGTATTCCTTTCTCTCACAGTTTTAGCTTTCACATGTATGCATTAGGGACAATGCATGAGTCTAAGTTGAGGGTGTTGGGATACCTGTGAGTCTTTCACCACCGAGGGTTTTTGTTGCCGTGTTTCTTTTCCCTCCGGTGTGCTATCTAGTAGAACTGGCACGTTTAGGTGGTCATTTTAATTTATTTTTTTTTTGTGTTGTTTTGTGATGTCTATAGAAAGCATGGCTTTTTGAAAGATGAACTAAAAGGAGTCCCCTCCGAAAAAGTTGATTTTGTACTTATGTTTGAAACGATTGACTATTCTGGATCCTTGAATGTCATTGTGTGGTTATGATTGTAATAATTATGCTTAAGCTGAGCTGTTGTTTTGATAGTTGGTAGTGGTATGATTTCTTGGTGCCAAGTGTGTGTGAGCTTATTGTTATAAATTCTTACTCTGTGCATGCATCTAGAACTTGCCCGGTCTATTTTGTTAAGTTTGAAGTTGATTGCTTAGGAAAGGATCACAGGCCCTTTTTGTGTGCAGTCCACTTAGCCTATAAGACAGTCCAAATGCAAATAATCCCTTTGATCCCTGTTTGAGCCATAATTGACCCTATTCTTTCAATAACCTGTCACTGTTTCTTTTTAACTTTGAATCCCTATTTTGGCCCTGGTTCTTCCTTGGACATCGTGCACCTCAACTCAGGCAATCAGCCTAAGTTAAGGGTGGCTACTATAGAGGTAAATGATAAGAAAAATAAGATGGATAAGATTGGTTGTGGATAGAATGAAAATTTCGGGTGTGTGCCTAAGAAAAGAAAGAAAAAGAAACGAAAAAGAGATGAAAAAGAATTGTCAAAATAAAGAGGCCGCACCTGTAGCTAGAAAGAAGGGAATAAAAAGGTGAATAAGAATGGACGAAGTAAAGTTAAGTGGAAATAGTAGGTCGGCGATTCCAAGGAGGGTTTAGTCACTATTCCCCAAACGTATCCTACCTGCACCCGAAGCCTCATTACAAGCCAAAACAAGTCCTGTAGTGATCCTAAGCGGCTTTCTGAAAAAACTGAAATAGAATAGCAAGGGCAAGCTTATGGCATCGCATGTGCATTGTTTGAAATCGTTTGTGAGTGTGAGCGCCTTACCTAATCCCAAATCTTATGTGTGGGACTTCTTTGTGGTGAGGGCACCGAGATTTCTGTATCATCTATTGACTGTTGGGATAGCTATTGTGTGTGTATGCAGAATATTCTATCATATCGGAATGACATGTTTGGATCCTTACAAGTTAGCTTTTCATACATTTGTGTGTTACCAGGGGGCTTGATTTAAATTGAATAAGCTGTTGAATGGCCATGATTTGCTAGTGACATGTGTTTGTTTTCTTAGTTGAGTCATCTTTTTGTTTTTGTTGTCATGTTGCTTGAGGACAAGCGAACATTTTAAGTTGAGGGTGTTGATTTGCCGTCATTCTACGGCACATTTGACTCCTTTAACTAAGAATAATCGTGAGTTTTCAAGCAACCGTTGTCGTTTTTGATGTTTTATTCTTATATTTGCAGGAAATGGAGCTAGAGATAGAAACGGAAGAAAAAATGTTCAAAAACCTCAACTGGTTAAGCCTGACGGCTGGCGTGACAGACCGTCACACCTGTGACTGGCCGTCAGCCAGGCCGTCAGGACGAGACTGCAATTCATCGAGCACTGCCTAAGAGTGACGGCCCGTCTGATGGCCCGTCACTGACCTGACGGACCGTCACCCATGCCACCAAGATAAAACAAAGAAAAACACTGTAAGTCGTCACTGGGCGGACGACTTACCAGAATTTTCCAGCAAGTCGTCACAGGCCCGACGACTTACCAGAATTTTCCAGCAAGTCGTCACAGGCCCGACGACTTACCAGAAAAATTGCCTGGGAGCTCACTGTTTAGCTGTGACAGCCTGTCACATGGGTGACGGTCCGTCAGGCGACCCGTCAACGCGACGCGGGATTCCGAAAATTCTATTTTTGAACTTTATTTCCTGCACTACTATAAATACCCTGTGTTAGGGTTATTTTATTATTCATTACCCAATAGTTCTAGGATATTTTTGAGCGAGTTTTTGAGAGGAAAACACGACACAATTCGTTGTTCTTCTTCTTCTTGATCGTTCTTGGGATTT
>QJPP01000823.1:0-11538 GCA_003996215.1 Jaltomata sinuosa | reverse complement strand
GTCTGAAATTGCTAATTTCATCCCTCAACTGTATCATCCTAGAGGGAGGAAAGAACCTTTCTAGGAAAGCTCCTTTCAACTTTCCCCAGGTTGTGATAGAGTCGGGGGTTAGCTCTATCAACCATAACGCTGCCTCATCAGACAGAGACAACGGAAACAACCTGAGCCTGATTGCTGTCTGACTTACTCCAGGCAATTCGAACGACTTGCAGATACCCACAAAATTCATCAGGTGCCGGTCTGGATCATCACCAGCAACACCACGGAACACTCCTCTCAAATTCAATAGCTGAATCATTGTGCTAGTGATGTTGAACTTGGCCCCGGGTGCTAGCAGAGGAAACGCAATAGCGCCCGTGGCACCAACTCCATCTAAGTAGACCTCCTCATCATTCAACTCAATGTCGACCTCAAGACCACCATCATTCAAACGTTATTGGGTTTGCTGAGCTGCAGCGAGTCTCCCTGCCTCTTGTTGTTGCTCATTCATGTTTCGCCTTATTGTTCTTGCAAGCTCGGGGTCGTAGGGTAATGTTGGTTCACCCGAGCCTCGGGTACTTGGCATGCACAACTCTGTACCATGTAAACAAAAAACAACAAATAAAAATAAAAGCAGGAAATATGACTAAGAGTCAAATAAACACACCAAACTTAATAAACAACCCTATTCCCCGGCAACGGCGCCAAAATTTGATAACGCCCAAAATACACCTCAAATTATGAAGCGTAAGCGGTCGTCGTCAAATATAGAACCCAATAGAGGTTTGGGTCGATCCCACAGGGAATAAGGTGCAAATTAGGTCGTTCGTGAATTAGATGACTAGTAGTCAATAGTTTCCGGTAAATAGGGGGGGTTTGTGTGATCAATTTGTGAACAAAAACAAATAATAATGTACGAGTGAAAATCAATATGAGAGAGAACTAGGGAAGTGTTCACCATGGCGTCGTAACAATTTCGACTCAAGGCTTAACTGGGTTCTTTCTATATGCATGTCACGATGTGATTGAATTCATGGTATCGTCTAAACGTTTCTCAACCAAATAGACGAATTTCCCTTTCAATTCTTTCGAACTTGAAAAGGTGAGCTTTTATATTTCAATCCTAAACATCAAGTAGATTAATCTAGTTACAGCATTAATCATAAGACGAGAGTTGGTAGTCTCGAATCCTCGTTATTAACCAAATTTTCCCGGTTTTAATTTCTTTACTCAAGCAAATTAAACCTAGGCATGTTCTAATATTTGCAACCACTAGAAAACGTGAAGAATGAATGATTAACAACGTGACAATCATAAATATTAAACTCGACGCTACCCGGAATCTATATCGCTACTTTAGCCATGGCTCCCACAACCCTAGTTGTGGGAAGTTAGTTAATCATGCTTTGATGGAAAGAAAAGAAATTCATATTCATAATAAAGAAAAGAGATTCTTACAATATAATGAAAACAAGCTTCAATTATCCAAGAACAAGAAAACCAATATCCCAAGAACGATCAAGAACAAGATGATCAAGAAGAAAAACGTGATTGTGTAGTGTTTTCCTCTCAAATTCTTGCTCAAAAATATCCTAGAACTATTGGGTAATGAATTGGTAATGAATAAAATAAAATAAACCTAACATAGGGTATTTATAGGAGTCCAGGAAATAAACCCAAAAACGTTCGGAATCCGCATCGCGTACTGCCTCAACTTGACGGTTTGGGCTGACGGACCATCACCAGCTTGACGGACCGTCACGGTGGCCGTCACCACTAGGAAGTGGTGCTGCCTCAAGTTGACGGCCAGGCTGACGGACCGTCACCTTGGTGACTGGCCGTCACTCAGGCCGTCAGTCTTATCCAGAACGTCGTTTTGCTCGTATTTCCTTCCGTTTCTATGTTTGTCCCTCTTTCCTGAAAACATAACATAAAACATCAAAAACGACGACGGTGGCTTGAAAACTTACGATTGTTCTTAGTTTAGAGGCGTCAAATGTGCCGTAGAATAGCGGCACATCAATTACCGAACACAAATAGCCTAATAGTACACGGTATGGTGAATGCACACGGATCATCTCGTTTAGTAGCAACATTGCTTGTCATCACAATGCTACAGATGTGTTATATCTCAATGGTGGCCACATCAACAACCTTCTTCTTTTTGAGCAACTCTTTCATAAACTTGGAGTACCGCGACATCCGCATCAAGGCTTCAACAAAAGGAATATTTATCAAAAGTTTGTTGAACATGTCAACAAACTTATTGAATTTGTTCTCTTCCTTCTTCATGTTTAACCTTTGAGAGTATGGAGGAAGTCCCTTTTGTAGTGTGGCTAGAACACTTTGAGCAATAGCAGGGCTTCCTCAACATCAATAGCAACTTGGGGATGAGATTCGGCCTCCTCCCTCTCATCATCAACATCAACACTCACCGGGGTGTTGGGTGCACCAAGCTTCATCCCAAGCCCCAGTTTTACAACATCATTGTCATGCACAACCTCTTCTTATTTATCACACTACTCCACAGCGACTTCAACAACTGGCTTCACAACAGGATCTTTCACTACCCCACTTGTTCTCCCACTTCTAGTAACAATCTCCATGACATAAGCATCATTTTTAGGATTGGCGGTGGTGTCACTAGGAAGCGTTCCCTTCATTCTCGGGTTCATTTGAGTGGATATATGATTCATTTGATCCTCGAGGTGCTTGATTGAGGCTGAATTAGAGCTCACAGTTTGATGAAGTGTTGAAACTTCAGTTTTAAGCTCACTAACCCCGGTATTTGTCATTTCCACTATGGATGACAATTGAACCGGGAGCTACCAGTACCAGTCCGGTCTGTCCTGGTCAGTTACCGGTTCCGTACCAGTCTGGTAGCTACCGATTAGGATAGGGGTAGAGGGGTACCGAGATGGTGAACGAGACAGAAGATGGTTTTTTACCGGACCATCCTGGTCCGGTTTGTACCGGTACCGGTACGATACGGTATGGTTTCTGGGCGGGTTTTTTGATTTTTTTTTTCATTTGACCGTTGGGCTAGCCGTTGGCAATGGCCAGTGGGCCCCACCCAACGGCCATTTCAGCCAAAACACCCCCCAAAACACCCCTGCCTCCCAAACTTTTTTTAATACCCCAAAGTTTTTAAAAATACATTTTAGTCTTAATTCTTAACTATAAAAACCCCCCACCCCTTTATTATTTACTCACACTTACAAATCTTCTTCTTCTTATACTCTCTCAACTCTCAATCTTGATCTATAATTTCTATTCTCTACTACAATCTTTATTAAATTGTTCATTTTATTAGTTTGAAAGTTTTGGTAAATTATTTTGGAGCAATCTTCAAGCTTTAAGTTTCATCTATCAATTTCGGCGTTGGTTATACACGTCTGATTTTACGCAGACGTTTGGTACATTCGTTCCAACTTTCATCTCTTTACTTATTTATTTTTTTGCATTTAATTTTTGTATTTATTTATTTTTTTACTTTTAATATTTTAAAATGGAATCTGGTGATAAAAATGTCGACCAAGGTAAAAAAATACTTTTTTGGTAGGTTGGCTAATGCAGTAACCGGAAAAAGTAAAGTCGGTATTTTTTCTAAATTCAAATCTAAAACTAGACAAGTGCCTCAATTAAATATAAATATGGATGATTTTACACATGTTGATGAAACTCCTTTTAATATTGATAGCAATACTCAATTAGGTCATGAACTTTTACTGAAAATCCCAGTTTTATTCATTATATTCAAATAGTATATAATCCATCTTTCACAGGTTTTACAAGAAATACAATTAAAAAAGCTGTTTTTGATTATCAAGACAACATTTACAATATCTTCGTTGTTTATTTAACTATAATACTTGTAAAATGGCCATTACTTTTGATATGGGTCGTAGTCCTAATGGTAACGATTATTTCACTATTACTGGTCATTGGATTGATGTAAATTGGAACATGCAAAAAAGAATTTTAGGTTATAAATATTGTGAAATACTGAAAATCGGTAGTTACATAGCTCAAACTATTATAGATGTTTTACAATTTTATGGAATTTGTAATAAAGTAATTAGTGTCACCCTTGATAATGCTTCTAATAATACAAATTCTGTTGATAAACTAAAACCGGCACTTTGCCCTATTTATAATGACGGTCTTCATATTAGGTGTGCTGCACACATATATAATTTGATTGTCAGAGATGGTATAGCAAAGTATAATGATGGTTGTATAAAATGTGAAGCTGCATGCCATTTTATTTTTAAATGTCAAGTAAAGTCTAGACGTGTACAGTTTGAACGCCGTTGTCAAGAATTAGAAATGCCCCTAGAAAAATTCCAAAAACAGTGTCTACTAGATGGAATTCTTTATATGAAATGCTTAAAGTTACTTATGAATATAGAAACCCTTTACAAATGGTTTGGAATGCTCATAATTCAAATAATGATTATAGAATTACTGACACTGATTGGAATGAAGTATATGAACTTAAAGAATTTTTAAAAGTTTTTTATTTAGCTACAAAACAAATATCTGGACTTTATTATCCAACTATTTGATCAGTTTTACCAAATATATATGCTATTTCTGATAAATTTTTTCAATACAAAAATGTTCCACGGTTTAAAGAGTCCATTAATGCAATGATTAAAAAATTTAGAAAATATTTTTTCCTATTCCTCAAATTTATTTAACTGCTTCTTTATTAAACCCAACTTACAAAGAAATAGGTGCAGCACGAATGGTTGAAAGAATATATTTAAATTTAGATATTTTAGATATTATATATGAGCAAACTAACCAAGGTGACAAAGTTGATGAAGCTGACAAAATACCTAGTTTGTCCGATGTTAAAGATAGCATAAGAATTGAAGCTAGAAAATTGTATGACTTGTATAATTCTAGTAGAATAAATGATGTAGTACGTAATGTAGAACCTACAAGTTCTAGGCGTAGATATTCAAATGAAGATGATATTGATGATATGATGGAAAATTATTTTGGTCTTACTTCTAATGAAAGGAATTATTTTGATGAATATCTTAATCATGGAACGGAAAGCATTAAGGGTGGAAAAGGCAAACCTCAACTTTTGGAATGGTGGAGGACTCGTGGCAAGTCATTTTCAAAACTTCAACTGGTGGTTCGAGATTTGCTAGCTATTCAAGCATCTTCAGTAGCTTCAGAGGGCGCTTTTAGTGCAGCAAGATATCAAATTGGGGAGCAAAGGTATTAATTAGCATCAGACAGCTAGGAGATATCGGTATTGTTTAGAGATTGGATCAATGCCGAACGAAGGAATTATAGGCGTCCTAGTTTACCTTCCCAATTTGAATATGATATAGATAATATTTTGGTAAATTCTAGTGAAGACGACATGGATGCATTGGAGGATCAAGCACAACAACCACTTCCAGAAAATTTTACAAAGGAAATGTTAGAAACTCTACATCAAGACTATTTTCAAGGCTACAAATATTAGTATGATAGTTCGAGGCCTAATTCAAACAGAACCCTTCCTAGAAGGTGGCTGCGTAGATTAGGTCCTCTTCTAATATTTGTAATACAAGTTGTATTATTTAATTTTTATGAATAAAATTATAGGCTATTCGCCTTAATTTTTTTTATTATTGTCTTCAATTTAATACAAGTATTTTTTATATATTTTAATTTTTAAATGTTTCAAACTAAGTTACAATTTGAAATTTAAAAAGTTTAAAATTTGAAAGTTTGATACAGTTTAAAAAGTTTTAAACTTAAGTAAGTAAGTTACTAAGTTAGTTATAGTTTGAAAATTTAAATTTAAACTTTTAAGACTTAAGACTTAAGAGTTTGAAATGTTTTTAAGAGTATAAAATTTGAAATTTTAACTTTTAAAGTTTAAAATTTAAACTCTAAAAAAATTTAATTTATTAAGTTATACTTTTAAAAGAAATATAAAATAACTCATATATTTTAAAACTTTTTCAATTATAAATAATCAAATTTTAATTTAATTAAAATATATAAAAAAAAGGGCGAGACCCGATATTCCGGTGCGGTCCCGGTAGGTACCGGTCTGGGACAAATAAGGGTAAAAATCCCGGTACACTCGGTACCGGTCCGTACCGGCGTAAAATGACTCTGGTACTGGTCCGGTTCTGGTTAATACTGGTCCGGCGGTGCCGGTACCGGTCACGTTGCCAGCCATAGTTTCCACCTTCTTTAGAACCAAGGACAACATGTCCTCAATCTTTGAGTGCTCGAAATTGCTTGTGGTGGGTTGGTATAAAGATTCTGACTCATTTGGATGCATATATGGGTCCGAACTCTGGTGATTGTATCTATCACCCTCTTTGTCACGGTCCCTGTAATTTCCATTTCGTTCTTTATCCCTAATCCAACTTTTATTCTCATCCCTCGGGCAATAATACCCGGGATGAGAACCCACCGACAAGTAGCAAAGTTTATCATCCACGATGGTCATTAGCTCATCATCACCAGCCTTGATCTCTGGTGTACTCACAATATTCACGGTCTTAGCACCACCTGCCCCCATCATATGCTTGGCTAGCAAGTCTATTTGCATCATCATTTTTGCCATGGTCTCATCCCTCTCTTCATCCTTCCTCTATATCTCATTTGTTAAGATGGATGTGGTCACTCCCGAGGTAGGAATATCCGCCTCCCTTGTCTGCTAAGCTTGGTTAGTCTTTGTCATTCTCTATAGAAGGGTTGAGGCAATACAAAATTATAGATCCATGAAGGTGCCGCCTCCAAGATTGTTGTCCACGAACTTGTTCATCGAGTTCAAGGATCTAAAGAAGCTTTGTAGCGAGACATGGTCTGGTAAAACATGGTAAAACTCAAGTCCTCGGCAATGTCACCATTTTTGATAATGCTCAAATATACTCTCCTAGATGGAGGTATCGACGATCATTAAGCAAAACAAATTTATATTACTCGACGAGAGTCGGGGTCGATCTCATAGGGAATTGGTGACTAGCCAACAGTGATTGTAAATAAAAGACTTCACAATGAGAGTAATTGTTTGCAAATAATAAAAGTAAAGGAAGGGGGGGGAATTGGGAAATCTGTCGCAATTCTCAATTCAAATTAAGACAATAAAATCAAAGTGGGTGTGAACAATGAGATAGGATGACTAGGGATGTGTGTCAAATGAGACTCAAATACGGGTTAAGGTGAATGCTCATTCATGTAAATTCTCGCTAAACGACATGGATAGCTTTGGTTTAAAGCATGATTATATATCTTTCGATCTAACAATCATATATATTCAATAGTATTATTTCAAGCACCATTGAATTACACATTAAACAACCAAGATATGCTTGGGGAGGTCATACTATTTCTAGCTTTAGACCCTTAAATGGGTGTTTCCGGCGAATTGAGCTATTTCTAGCCTTAATCTAAGTAGAAGCCCAAGCACCCACTAGCAATTTCACATCCAAAATTGTGAACCTCTTTCTCAAGCAAGAACATAACTAAGTAAGTTAAATCAATGTTTACAACCACCAATTTTAGAGTTAAAACTTGGTGAAATCACTAGACCCATGTCATATTAGTAATTATAAACACAAATTAGCAACACCCATACCTATTTATCAAGTACCCATTATCAACACATCCCTAGACAAGAAGTTTAGCTACTCATTCTAAAGGAATAAAGAACAATACCAAATGGGTAAGTCAAATTCCCTTTCATTAAATCTAAATATTCAATATCCAATCTAAGTTGTTACAGGAATTGTGAATCCAAGAGTTAGGAAGAAGGAATTGAAGTGAAACCCTCTTCTTCTTTATTGGAGAGAAAACTTGCTCACTACTCAAAACACTCCATCAAAAATTGTTCAAAACTTTCTAAAACTATGCCTGAATTTGGTTTTAGAATGTTCCCAAAACGTCATACCAAGTTGGACAAAAATACCCTTCAGGAGCTGTGAGGCATGACATACAGTTCACACATCTTGATGTGTGCATCACACAACTGTGTTCATTTGGATCAGTGAATCAGCTGGACTTTGGGGCTCCATGCAAAGTGGGGTGTAGTTCGCACCAAGCAATATGCGCGTCGCACAATGACCACACCCCTTAAATGATCCTTCAGCTAACTTCATGCTTTATGCAGTCTGAGGTGCGGTCCGTACCAAGGCAAGTGTGTGTCACATGAGGTCCGCATCTCTCAGAAAGATCTTCGTCTTGTTTACTTTCTTCATACTTCAATTCCATTTAGGCTCTTTTTTGGTCCATTTCCTTGTTTTTCATCTTTGATCAAGAGTACCTGCAAGCATATCGATAAAGGCAATAAGAACCTCTAAATCTTACCAAAATATAGCAATGATTCATGAGTAAAGGCTCATTAAGTTAGTAGATTACTGACTTATCAATAGGCAAACTAAATAATCATCAGATAAAAGTCTAGGAGTATCAAAATCTGAAACATCAACTACTGACTGTTTAGCTATGTCTGAAAAGCCTCTAAAACTGATAGATTTAGTTGCCGGGACAAAACCCCATCTAACTCCAAGTACTAAATGAAAGTCATCAAGCTAATTGGGAATCATAACTAGCCCTCGAATGATAAGGACTCATCAACTCTGATTGGAAACCCTGCTGGGTCTAGCCACGAGTCTAGGAGCGAGTATCTGAATCTACATCATTAAATGATGCAAGACAAAAAGGTATGCAATCAGTACTATAGAATGTATTGAGCATGTGAGATATGCATAATATGTAGTAAGACATTCTTAAGACATACTTAAAACTGAAATCATGTAATAATAGTAAAATTTGTAATATAATTACTCAATACAATATCATAAGCTGAAAACATGTTTATAATCGTAAGTCATGGTAGTAAGTCTGAAATCTGAAAGAAAAGAGTCAAATACATTTAAAAGCTTTAAACCATTTATGTAGGAGATTCTCTTAACCGACATAGATAATGTGAGCTACATGGAATACAACTTCATGACCCAAGTTGGCAGAGCTGTCTGTACCTTATCGGGGCACAAACCATGTTTAGAGTGGAACCACTATCATGTACCCGTTGGGCTAAATAACCTATGTTGGGAATGAGTTCTGAGACTTAAGGGATGCTGAACCCTAGTCTGACTCGGTACTAAAGACTACTCCCAAAAATATACTATAGCTCATATATATACTGGGCCATATCTAGATGACAAAATTGTTCATAAATCATGTGGACATAGCTGGATGTCATACAATTTATAAATAATGTAAACATTCCTAGATGTCATACTACTCACAAACTTGTTGTCACGACCCGATTTCTCAGTCATGATGGCGCCTATAATCCCCCAGTAGGCGAACCACTTCCCGTAGCCAGAACAGTTAGTAATGGGCTACTATCTAGCAAAAAGGAAACAAGACGAATAAAATAGATAACAGGGATATAAATATATACATATGCGGAAACTAAACCAAACCCCAAGACCTGGTATCTATTTTATTCGTCTTGTTTCCTTTTTGCTAGATAGTAGCCTATTACTAACTGTTCTGGGCTACGGGAAGTGGTTCGCCTACTGGGGGATTATAGGCGCCATCATGACCGAGAAATTGGGTCGTGATAACTTGGTATCAGAGCTTTAGGTTCACCGGTGTCATCGGTATAGGAGCCAATGTCTAGTAGAGTCCTGCGGATCGGGGCAGAGACGTCCGTACTCAATCTTTGGGAGGCTACAGTGACATTTTAGGAAATTCGACTCTTTCATTGCTTCTGTGTCGTGCGTACTACCCTTTAAGTTTCTAGAGATCTCATTTATTCTACTTCATTCTTCCGCAGATGGTTCGTACGAGATCATCGGCATCACGCGAAGATGAGCCTCCCACTCCAGCTAGGAGTCGAGGACGCCCTCGATCAGTGGCACCTGCTAGAGCTGCTAGCGTGGAGATAGAGCCCGAGCAGCATGTGGTTCAGGGGGCAGCCCAGGTACCACCAGCTCCAGCGCCAGCTCCAATACCAGCTCCAGTGCCAGCTCCTGTGCCAGCTCCAGCCACAGCTCAGTCTCCAGATATTCGGGAATTACTATTACAGCTTTTGGGTGTGATTGGAGAGCGGCCTTCTGAGGTAGCGCAGACATCCGCTCAGGGGGCAGCCCTGGGTACACAGAGCTCAGGAGCGCAGCCTGCTACTATGGCTCCCCGTGCGGAGGTTATTCCGGTCCCATCTGTTGCACAGCCTCTTGCTCCTCGCCCATTTATGACAGAGTCAGAGCAGAAGGCATTGGGTAGGTTTTTGAGGTTAGCACCTCCGAGGTTTGCCGGTACTTCTGGACAGGATCCACATGACTTCATTACCACCTGTGAGGAGATGTTGCATCATCTGGGTTTGTTGGAGACTCACGGCGTTGGTTATACTACCTATCAGTTGGAGGGACCAACAAAGTTATGGTGGAGGGCTCAGGTTGCATGTAGACCACCATCGTCACCTCCTTTGACCTGGTCTGAGTTTTATGAGGCCTTTATGGCCAAGTTCCTACCACAGAGTGATCGTGAGCGTCGCAGGGAGCAGTTTACTCACCTTGTGCAGGGATCTACGACTATCTCGGAGTATGAGACCCGTTTCCATCAGCTAGCACCGTTCGGAGCTATGATCATTCCTACCGAGGCTGATAAGATTCGCAGATTTGTATGGGGTTTGAGGCCAGAGATCAGGCAGCCAGCTGAGATATTGATTGCCAGTGGTCAGTCGTTCCAGGCTATTGTAGATTATGCTCGCACTGTGGAGGACTTACAGCGACATGATCAGGGGTCCAGAGATAAGAGGCCTCGACATCAGGGTGTCTATAGTGGTTCCAGATATGGTGGTAGAGGTCCGGGCCAGTGGAGCCAGAGTTATCAGCCACAACAGTACCAGGGTCAGTCCAGCCGACCAGTTCAGGCTTCCCTTCAGACTTTCGGTAGTACCCAGTTCGAGCAGGGTCAGAGCAGCCATCAAGGCTATAACGGCCAGTCTTCGAGGGGTACTGGGGCATCAGGCCGTGGTGGTCATTCAGGATTTGCGGGTTCATCTCGACTGAGTAGGCCGTCAGGGGCTTGTTTTACTTGTGGTGCGATAGGTCACTTTGCTAGAGATTGCCCTCAGCAGGGTATAGTTCAGTTGGCCGAGCCTTTACGGGTAGTTCAGCCCCCGGTTAGAGGGGGTGGTCGTCAGAGTAGAGGTAGTGCTCCGCGTGGCAGAGCAGGTGGTAGGGATGGCGGTCGGGCAGGTGGAGGTCGTCGTCAGTTTTATGCGGTCCCTAGGAGACCAGAGGCGGAGGCTTCAGATGCTGTGATTACAGGTACGATTTCTGTGTGCCATCAGTTTGCTATGGCTTTATTTGATCCTGGATCCACTTGTTCATATGTATCTGCCTACTTTGTGCCTTGTTTGGGGTTGGCTAGTGAGCTATTATCTGTTCCTGTTTCTGTTTTGACCCCAGTAGGAGATTCTTTAGTAGTGGATCGGATTGTGAGATCCTGTATGTTATCTATTGGTTGATTCAGAGACTTGGGGTGGACTTGATGATTCTGGTACTAATTGCTCTA
>QJPP01000822.1:0-77579 GCA_003996215.1 Jaltomata sinuosa | reverse complement strand
CTATCCAAGCGGATAGGCGGGGAACGACTAGTACCTTCCCCCGTATCCGTGCCAACCCGTCGGCTACTCATTTGTCTAGTCACAGGCATTTCTGTAAACAAGGAAGAGAAAAACATGAATTAGACTTCAAACATCTTATGACCTCGCTCTATTGCACGATCTAGCAAATCAAAGAAGAATAACATTTCCTAAGTGTCCCGTAGCCTCATGATTATAAGTATGGTGCACAACACACCCATAAACAAGACTCTACTAGACACGGCTTGTAGACTCCCTGGGATTCGACGTGCTCTGATACCAAGTTTGTCACGCCCCAAACCATGGGAGGCATGACCGACACCCGGAGCCCCAAAAGGCCGAGGGTGCAAAAATAGAGTGTATCTCTGTTGAACCTGCTGGGGGTCTGAGACCGACAAGGTCTTTAAGAATTACAATTTGAAACACTGAAAGCTCAATAGTAGTTAAGCAACTCAAGGCCGACAAGGCTATTATCATAGTAGATAACTAATAACAAGGTCGACAAGGCCATACCCAACACTGATGTACATATACACGTCTACATAGGCCGCTAGATTAAGTAAAAATATCTCATATCCCAGACAGGGCCCGGGACCTACCCATAAGCTTTGTACATATACATAACCTGGTCAAAAATATAAGCTAGACCTCTGACTCGTCAGCTCCAGGAAGAATGGAGCTTACCAAAATGGTTGAACTCCACAACTCCTACTGAAGAGGTCTATCTGGGTTTCTGTCTGGACCTGCAGGCATGAATGCAGCGCCCCCAGGCAATGGGGCGTCAGTACGACAATAATGTACTGGCATGTAAGGTAGAAGCATAAAAGCAAGTCGCAAGTAGTAAATTTGAACAAGATAAAATATGAAACTTGTAAACTGTAATTGGTAAGACTCGTTAAGCTCTTTCTCCTTTATTCTTTTTAGAACACAACACATGCATTAACTCACGCTGCAACTCACTCTTTATAACCCACACTGAACCACAACAGCGCCTCGGCGCACCCTATATTTAATAGCCTCAATAGGGCAGTAGCGCCTCGGCGCACACTATGTATATAATGGCCTCAATATGGCAGTAGCACCTCGGTGCACACTATGTGTATAATGGCCTCAATATGGCAGTAGCACCTCGGTGCACACTATGTATATAATAGCCTCAATATGGCAGTAGCACCTCGGTGCACACTAACACGCAAACCATGTATAATAAGTGTATTACTAGATTGACCTTCCAAGCTATTCTTGTTATTTATGAAGGTTCATTTAGATAACTTCTTTACCCTTGGCTTACTAGGTGTTGGACTCAACATACAAAACACATATAAATGGGGATTTGACTTTCTAACTTTCCTTGTATACTTTCTAAAGCT
Source organism: Jaltomata sinuosa (assembly GCA_003996215.1). Taxonomy (NCBI): domain Eukaryota; kingdom Viridiplantae; phylum Streptophyta; class Magnoliopsida; order Solanales; family Solanaceae; genus Jaltomata; species Jaltomata sinuosa. The sequence continues at coordinate 76,191 of QJPP01000822.1, read as the reverse complement.
TGATTAGAGATCACAATACAAAGAAGAAACTTGACAAAAGGATAACTTACATTTCGTGCAAAAAGAATCAGATTTTTATAAGAAGGCGACTTGAATCACCATAATGTATAAATTAGTTCCTTAAGACTTGTTGAGTTACCAAATCATCTCTCTTACAACAAAATACTCAAATTTCTTCTTTCGGAGATTTAGAGTTCTATTTCTAGATTCATGCCGATAAGGAATAAAGAAGCCTTAACATACCTCGTTCCTTCCGAAGATTGCGCTTACCACAACTTGGACTTTCCCTTATTAAGTTAATCTACAACACAAGGTTATAATGAAGCTAATATTAGCTCTTAAACCTGCTGCAACATTCCCAAAACAGTAGCTAAACATTTCCCGGGCAGATTTACGTATTTTGCATTAATTAAAGGTGTATCGTCACACCTTTCTCCCCTTATCCAATACACATCACACACACACCAACCTACTCCCTCCAATAATACAAAACACATCAAACATCCCCTACACAACCCACCATGCCGAAATACAATAGCAACACATTGAACCCACGGCTTCCGATCGTCGTCCCGTGAGTTCTTAACAACAATTCAACAACAATTGTTCATCCGAACTTCAATCCAAAAATATTATTATGGGCAGAGTACTTACCATACTTGAAGGTGTGTTTTTATCCTCTTTTTATTGATGCTTTAAAAGCTTAAGTACCCCCTACACCTACACCAACAAGAGAAGAAGAAATCTCTCAATTGTTACACAATTTCCATGTGTTAAATCATAAGAAAGGGGCTGCCATAGTTCATGTCTTTCTTACCATAGGATATCCTAGCTATATGTAGTAGATTAATACCAAGATAACAAGTTGTTTAACTCACCATAAGCTTCAATTAATCTTGGTCTTCTTAGAACCCTAAAGGGAGAGAAGGGCTGCCAAAAGGAAATGAGATAAGAGAGAATTTTCCAGCTTTTTGTGATCAACATTGATCAGCAAATGGCCTGTATAAAGGGACCTTTTTGGCCGACTTTTTTTGAGTATATTTGGGCTAAAATGGGTCAATATACTTGGGCCAAAATTACCCTTTGCTTGGGCCTCAAAAGGGTTAAGTTTTAGGGCTGATTTTGGGCTTCTCTTGGGTCAAAATGTGGTCAATATTGGTGGCTCCCTTTTGTAGTTGTTTGGGCCAGATTTGGTTGTGCTTTGATGGGCCAACTTTAAGCTTCATTTGGGCTACCATTAGGTCTAATAATCCATGGTGTTGCTGCCCGTAATCGGCCCTCGGAACTTAGTTCGTTAGCGTAGGTAGGTGATGCACCCACTTGTCACCTAAGAGCTTAGATAAGTCGAGCAAGTACCTCACTTGTTTTATCTCATTTTCAAAACCCTCCTCCTTATAATTTAACTTAACACTTATATACATTTGACCATTTCAAATTCTAGGCCAAAGTACCCCTTCACAATCTCGAGCTCAAATACCTTCGTCGATATTTACTTAGTCACATAGGTTTTGAAAGGTACGGGGTGTTACAGAAAAGGTACAGGAAATCAAATTGCAGATCACTTGTCTAGGTTGGAGCAAGAATGGCGACCAAAGGCTGAACTTGAGATAAATGAGGCATTTGCTAATTAATATCTGTTGGGATCTTCTCAAGACCTTATTCCATGGTTGATAGACTACAAACAATAACACCAGACCTAGTGTATTCCCATAAAGTAAGGTTCGAGAAGGGTAAAGTATACGCAATCCATACCATTATCTCAGAAATGAGGTAGATAGGCTATTTTTGATAGACCCCTGGCTCAAGACAAATACAATCTAGAAAAGGACAATAATATAAGAACAGGAAATAATAGGTAGCAACAAAACAACAGATAAGTAACAGAAATAAGACTATCACAAAACTTTGCACATGATCTGGTTCGTAGACTTTGCACACTATTTGGAAAGTGATATAATGATTGGTGATCTAAACTTTTACCAAAAAATGAAGTTCGACTATGATATAAAAAATTTCTATTGCGATGAGCCATACTTATTCTAGATTTGTGCGCATATTCTAATTAGGATGTGTGTGGCTGAGGATGAGATGTTGTATATTCTTGAGGCGTACCATTAATTTCCTTATGATGGATATCATGGAACCATCATAACAACACAAAAAGTACTTTAGAGTGGGTATTATTGGCCTACCATCCACCAAGATGTTGATGATTATGTTAAATCTGTGATCAGTGCCAATGCCAAGGGAACATATCTAGAAAGCATAAGCTTCCGATAACTCCAATCCTAGAGATAGAGTTGTTTGATGTGGGGGCATTCATTTCAAGAGGCCATTTATGAGTTCACACAGGCAGAAGTATATTTTATTTGTTGTGGACTATGTGTCTAAATGGGTGGAAACTGCTGCACTTCCAAACAATGAAGGAAAGAGTGTCACTGCGGTCTTGAAGAAGAATATATTTTCCATATTTGGCACTCCTCGGGCTATTATCAGTGATGAAGGTACTCACTTATGCAATCGACCTTTCAGTGCATTGTTGGCCAAACATGGGGTCAAGCATAAAGTGGCTAGTCCCTATCACCCCAGACGAATGGGCAAGTTAAAGTTTCAAATAGGGAAATCAAGACTACATTGGCAAAGACTGTGAATGCCAATCGCGCTGACTAGTATAGGAGGCTTAATGATGCTCTATGGGAGTACCGGATAACCTTTAAAACACCAATAGGTATGTCTCCCTATTAGTTAGTGTTTGGTAAGGCTTGTCATCTTCTAATTGAATTACAGCACAAGGCATTGTGGGCGCTGAAGAAGTTGAAACTGAACTATAATGAAGTCTCTAAATTGAGGTTGGAGAAGCTAAATGAGATGGATGAGTTTAGACTCTGTGCCTACAAAAGTGCAGCTCTATACAAAGAAAGGATAAAGCTTTACCATGACAAGAAGATTTTGAAGAAAGAAATCAGTCTTGGGGACTTGTGATAAGTTGGTATTCTACCTAACTATCTAGATCTTACTCCTATGTTTTTGCTAGTATAAATCGGAAAAAATAGTGCAATTGACACATATTGCTTCTATTTTACAGATTTCTATGTTTTAGAAATGTTCGGGAAAGATTTAGGTGGAAACAAGCCAAAATGAAGATAATTAGAGTTGTTGATCACTGGAAGTAAATTCTCATCGTGATGGTGAGCTACAGTGCACGCGATTGCGGTTAAACAAGAGTCAAAGCCATGCGACCATGAGGAAAATGCCATGCAACTGCGGTCAACTAAAAGTCAAAGCCACGCCATCGCGAGGTCAAGTCACGCGACCGCGATAATGGAATTAATAGACTATCGTGATTGCGAGGTTCACTCATGCGGCCGCGATGAAAAAAATCAGAAGCTAAAGGGTAGATTTGGAAAATCACATTTTTGTAAACCCCAATCCACATAAAGCACATCCTAGCCATTTTGGAAAGATATTCTAGATTATTCACAATTGTTCTTCAACTAATTCATCCTTAGCCTTAGAGTGAACAACTTTTGGCTATCTTGGGGAGAAATTTCATCCTCCAACACCATTGTAGTGAAAATTTGAAGCTTTTATTGTAAAATCTTTAGTTCCTTTCTTCAACTCTTGCTTTGTATTGCTAAATTCATAGGTGTATTGGTTGATATGAGATTTGGATATTGTTTTAGAGATAAACAATATTTTGATATGATTTCTTATCTTGTTCTTTTACATTTTATTAAATATTTTTTAGTTTATGAATTCGGTCTTTGATTCTCTAATTAGTCTTGTGCTTGAATTAATTCTTAAGAGAGTGATCAACCCTTGGACTTGCCCCTCTTACCTTGGTTTGGCTTGAAAGAGTGAGGTGGGAAAAGGATAATTGGAACTAACTTGAGGCTTTACCCTCATTTAAGGAATTGGCTAGATATAGATATTCTATTGTTGTCATAATTGGAATAGCTTGTTAACACTTGACTAGGTTCGAGAGAACTAGTTGAGAAATATTTGCCAATGGTCAAAAGATGTTGATAGATAATTGAGAATTCCAAGGTTTGTTTCGTTTGACCCATGATTAATCTAGTAAGTAGTTGAGAAATTTATAATAGATCATATGGATTTGACATAATACCCATTCCCAAATCTCCATAGCAATCCTTGCGTTGGAAAGATTGGTCGACTTCGCACTTGCAAGATAGTTCGTGTTTTCAACAACGAAACACCCAATCATTTTATTTCTTTTGCTTCTTGAACTGAAATAAGTTGTTTTAATTCTTTATTATATCAATAGCCTTTACATTTGTAATTCCCCAGAACTTTCAAGCCCAAACTTAGCTAAAAAAACTAGAAAAAAATAAATTTTCAACTGTCAGTAGAACCACGAGTCACTCCCACAGGTCGTGGAACAGTCCATGAGTCGTGGACTGGACTCGTGGAATAAGGATCAGAGGACTGCTCCTTTGATTTGGGTTGTTCTTCTTTGTAGACAACTATTTGTTTAGATATTCTATTCTCAGTTGAATTCTTTTTAGATTATACTCTTTATTCAATTATGCTTCCGTTTATTTAGAATTATATTCAGTATGCTTGTGATATGCTAGTTTCAGGGTTAGCTTAGGGTCATTTGTGATCTTAGGTCCCGTGTTACGTCTGGGGTCTAGTCTCGGGGCATGACAAACTTGATATCAGAGCATCAGGTTTAAGAGTCCTAGGGTGTCTGAAAGCCACACTAAGTAGAGTCTCGTTCATGAGTGTGAACCGTGCCATACCTATGAGGGAGGGGCTACGAAGTGTTCTAAGAAAAAAATCACTTCTTTTGCTATCTCTATTATGCGATTGAGTGTGAATCAACTTCTTCCTTCTAATCCATTATTATGCATTTCAGTGATCATGCCTCCTTACAGAGCTAACGCACGAAATGCTAATACAGTTCCTCCAGTCCTGGACTATAAGGTTATGAATGCAGAGTTTTGTAATTCCATTCAGCTGTTGGCTCAGACAGTTGCTAATCAGGCTAATCAGCAGGCCCCAGTTCCTGCAAATCCCACTGGTGGAGCAACTGCATCCAGGTTCTTGATTTTGTTCATATGATTCCGCCAGAGTTAGGGTCGAGGGTTGGTGAAGACCCATAGAATTTCATTGATGAGATCAAGAAGATTCTTGAGGTGTTGCATGTGACTGGTACTGATAGGGTTAAGTTAGCATCCTATCAACTCAAGGATGTGGCTCACTTCTAGTTCATGCACTGGAAAGACAACATGGGTGTGAATGCAGCTCTTATGACATGGGACTGTTTTACTTGAGCTTTTTTGGACAGGTTCTTCCCAACAGAGTTGAGGAAGGCTAGGGCCTAGGAATTTATGAACTTAAGGCAGAGGTCCATGACAGTCCAAGAATATGGGCTGAAGTTCACTCATCTCTCCAGGTATGCTCCGCATATGGTATCCTATCCAAGGTCTCAAATAGGAAAGTTCTTGTTTGTATTATCCGATCTGGTGAAGACAGAGTGCAGGAATGCCATGTTATTAGGGGATATGGATATCTCCAGACTGATGAACCATGCTCAGCAGGTTGAGGGAGATAAGCTCAAGGAATTGGCTAAGGACGACAAAAAGGTTAGCACAGGTAACTACATATATTCTCAGCAGTGGTCGGGAAATGGGAATCGCTCACAGTTCTAGCAGAGGTCTACAACATCAACACCTTTATCTGCTAGCGCTCCATCCCTTAGACCTCGACATGGTCAGAAGGGGAGGGCATCGAGGTCTAAGTCTCAGGCCAGTGTATCAGGTAACCGTACCTTCCTATCATGCCCAAAGGTGGTAAGAACCATCCGGGTGAGTGTCTTGCTAGAAGAGAGGGGTGTTTTGGTTGTGGTCAACTTGGTCATAGGTTGAAGGACTGCCCCTCCGCCAGGCAAGGACAGGGAGGTAACAAAGCTCAGTCTACTACTTCAGCAGCTCCAGCGGGCCGCCTCAATCAACAGGGTGCCTTGTCTTGTACAGGTGGTGGTCAGCGTCAGAACAGATTATATGCTCTTCAGACTTGACAAGACCAGAAGGATTCTCTCGATGTGGTCACGGGTACATTGCAAGTCATCCATTTAGATGTTTATGCGCTATTAGACCCAGGTGCTACACTTTTCTTTGTAACTCCTTACATAGAAGTAAACTTCGGTGTCAGTCTGGAAATCCTCCGAGAACCCTTCTCAGTCTCTACTCTAATTGGTGACCCAGTTATAGCTAGACGAGTATACAAAAATTTCCCTATCACAGTTTCCCAGAAAGTCACCTCAGTAGATCTTATAGAGTTAGAAATGGTAGATTTTGATATCATCCTAGGCATTGATTGGTTGCATTCCTGTTATGCCTCAGTCGATTGTAGAACTAGGATCATTCGGTTTCACTTTCCTAACGAGCCAGTCATAGAATAGAAGGGTAGTAACTCAATGCATGTAGGTCGTTTCATTTCCTACCTTAAGGCCAGAAAAATGATTTCCAAAGGGTATATCTATCATCTTGTTCAGGTTAAGGATTCAAACCCCGAGACGCCAACTCTTGAGTCAGTCTCAGTGGTGAATTAGTTTCCAGAAGTGTTTCCAGAAGATCTTCCTAGATTTCCTCCCGAATGGGAAATTGACTTTGGAATAGATCTCCTTCCAGATACCCAGCCAATCTCGACTCCTCCTTACAGAATGGCTCCAGCTGAGCTTAAGGAATTGAAAGAATAGCTGAAAGACCTTCTAGATAAGGGCTTTATCATACCCAGCATCTCTCCATGAGGTGATTCAGTGTTGTTCATGCGTAAGAAAGATAGTTCTCTAAGGATGTGCATTGACTACCGTCAGTTGAACAAAGTCACAATCAAGAATAAATATCCCATCCCTAGGATTGATGACTTGTTCGACCAGCTTCAGGCGCTAGTTGTTTTTATAAGATAGACCTCAGATCTGGCTATCATCAGCTCAGAGTCAGAGGTAGTGACATCCCGAAGACAGCCTTCAGGACTCGGTATGGTCACTATGAATTTGTAGTTATGTCTTTTGCACTAACCAATGCTCCTGCAGCTTTCATGGATTTAATGAACAGGGTGTTCAAATAGTATTTGGACTTGTTTGTTATTATCTTTATTGATGATATCCTCGTTTATTCTCGAAATAAGGAGGAGCATGCGAATCATCTGAGGGTTTTTCTGCAGACTCTCAAGGACCGCTAGTTATTCGCCAAGTTTCGTAAGTGTGAGTTCTGGTTGAAATCAGTTGCTTTTCTTGGTCATGTTGTGTCTAGTGAAGGCATATGAGTTGATTCTCAGAAGATTAAGGCAGTAAAGGACTGGTCCAAACCCACCTCTCCGACAAACATTAGAAGTTTCCTGGGTTTGGATGGTTATTACAGGAGGTTTGTTAAAGGATTATCATCCATAGCTGTCGTATTGACCAATTTGACTCAGAAGAAGGTCAAGTTTCAGTGGTTAAACGAGTGTGAGAAACGTTTCTTAGAACTGAAGACTAGGTTAACTATAGCTCTTATATTGACTCTACCATAGGGTTCAGCTGGTTATGTGGTTTATTGTGATGCATCCAGAGTCGGCCTAGGTTGTATTTTGATACAGCAGGGTAAGGTCATAGCATATGCTTCCAGACAACTTAAGGTCCATGAGAAGAACTACCCGACTCTTGACCTCGAGCTTGCAGCTGCTTTGTTTTCCTTAAAGATCTAGAGACACTACTTGTATGGTGTTCATGTTGATGTATTCACAGATCATAAGAGCCTCTAGTATGTGTTCACCCAGAAAGAGTTGAATCTTCATCAGAGGAGCTGGCTTGAGTTCCTCAAGGATTATGATATGAATGTGCTCTACCATCCGGGAGGCAACCCATGAGGGTACTCACAAGGTACCTGAGTCCTTGTGGTTTTATTTCCTGTGTTCTTTCCCTAAGGATTTTTAATTTCTGTTGAATCGGTATGTTTAGGATAGGATGTGTGTTTGTAGAAGTGAATTAGAAAGTAATTGCAACCATGATATGATTTTTGAAATAAAGCTTTGCGAAAAATGGAGAACCTTCCAAATTTTTGTGCAATAAAGTGTTAGAACTAACCTAGGTGGATCTGTAAATGACATCATGTATATAAATGCGTCAAGTAGCTTAAGCTAAAGCATGAACCGGTAGTTAGTAATCTGTAGCCTGAACTCTGTGCCATGTGTGAAGTGAGCTGCTTAGCATCTGTTCTTACTGTACTGTGCAATCTAGAACTTGCTTGGTTAGTCGTGCTTAGGTTGTAGAATGGTTTAGTTGGGACATGATCATAGGCCGTTTTTGAATTCGTCCACTTCATCCAAAATGACCTACTAAATGAAAAGTAACCCCTTTGATCCCTAACTTTGAGCCGTAAAGTGAACCTTTTTGTTGTTAGCCTATTTACCTTTCCCGTTTCCTATAAATCTCTATTTTGGCCCTGGTCCCTACTTAGACTTCGTGCACCTCAACTCAGGCTAAAAGCCTAAGTTTAGGGTGGCTACTATACGGGTATGTAGGAAGTGTTGGGTATGAAAAGAATGGTTAGTCAATAGAAAGAAAAACAAATGGGTGTGGTTTTTGTGCAAAAGAAAAAGGAAAAAAGAAAAGACAGAAAAACAATGAATGAAAAGAAAAGAAAGAAGAATAATGAATGAAAAGAAAGAAACCACACTCAAAGCTTGATAAAGTAAAAAAAAGTTTTGAAAGAAGGGAGAATAAGGGAGGAAAACTGTAAGGCCTGGAAAGTGGAGGAAATAAAGAAGTAATTGTAGTCTCAAGGAGGGCATAGTCACTATTTAACCAAATGCACCATTCCCATCCCTAAAACTACATTACAAGCCTAGCAAAGTCCTATAGTGATCCTAACTGAACTGTTTGAAAGCCAAAAGCATAGAAAATAAGGGCAAGCATATGGTATTATGCATGTACAGCTTGAACTTCTTTGTGAGAGTGAACGGCTTCCCAGTCCCTGTTTGTTAACTTTATATTCTTTGTGATTTGGGACTTCTTTGTTCTGACGGCACTAGAGTAGACTGTGATTGCTAATTACTTGGTTTGATGTCTGCTATGTATGCTAGCTTACTCATGAATATCGTGTTGTCACTCATGGATATGCCTTGTGTTGTTCTGATAACTTGAAAAAGGCACCGGTTTTTATGCTGTCAAGGAGTGGGTCTGAGAGTTTAAGGAATCATGTTGCCATTATAGTTTTTGGTTATCTTCCACTTAAGCGTCGGTTAGTTTTGTTTTTGTTTGTTTCTTGAGGACAAGCAAACATTCTAAGTTGAGGGTGTTGATATGCTGGTATTTGATGGCACTTTCGATGCTTAAATCTAAGGATTTTTGGGAGTTCTTAAGCACATTTTGTTGGATTTAATGTCATTTGTTACATGTACAGGGAAAAGTATGAAATAGGCGAAAAGATCAAAGTTTTACAGTTTTATGGGCAAAAAGACAAGCCACAACGGGCTTCACACCCACAATGGCCTGTGGGGCAGAGCGTGGGAACGTAGCAGCTCAAAAGGCTAAGGAATTAAAGCCTGACGGGCTACCACGATGCCCGAGGAAGACACGATAAGATGTTGCAGTCCCCGTTGAATTGATCTAGAGGAGTTAGCAAGAGCCACTAACAGGCGATGGGTGTTCAGGATGCCCAAGACAGTTATGACTCCCCGTCAGGTTACCCGTAGAAACTAGTTAGGAAAGCTGGAGAGAAGCCAAGTGCAGGCGATAAGAAGGCCACGACGGTCATCGCAGCCTCGACATCCCGTCACCTACGCCCATGAAATCTTGGAAGAGGCCTGTAATTAAAGACTTGATGATGGCCGATGGGCATCACAGCCTCGACGTCCCGTCACCTTCGCCTATGAGATCTTGGCAGGGGCCTGGACATGAAGACCTGAAGATGGCCGACGGGAACCCACGATGCCCGTTGCACCCACTATGGCCCGTGAGGCATCCCGTCGGCGATGTCGCATCCATCTTCTCCTAGATTTTTTAGGATTTGGTTTCTTTGGCTATAAATACTTCCCCTTAGGTTTTATTTATGGTTGTTACGCATTATTTTCGAATTGTTACTACATTATTATTTTGGTGTTGACTTTAAACACAAGTTCTTGATTTTTTGAAGTGTTATTGATATTTTCTTCAATATTCTGGATTTCTTTGCGCTACCTTGTAAGTATCTATTCATGATTGCACAACCAACCATTAATTATGTACTTATGAACATGAGTAGCTAAATCCACAACTACGGTTGTGGGAACCATGAAGAATTAACAAAGTAGGCAAAGTACTTAGTAATTCTAGGGCAAAATTTATGCATGTATTGTTCCTCCCTTCGTAATGATTGCTTTCTAGCAGTGTACAACGTTAGTACTCGCCTTATCCTTACTTGCCGGACCAAGGAGGTAACGAATAAGAAAAGGGTTGTTCAACGACGGAGATTTGAGGCTACCAACCCTCATCTAATAGCTTGACCTTGTCTGGGAATAGCTAATCTGGGATCCAGGGTAAGGGTTAGTAGAGCATACACCCGCGGCCGGACCAAGGCGTGTGGTGAAATTCATCTAGCTGCCAAACCAAGGAGTTAGGTGAACCCAACTTACTGATTTTGCATGCTAAGTATCAAACTAGTTTACCAAGTACAAAAGCCTTACTAAGTTATGATCTGATGGGGAACACTATCCTAGTCGCTTATATTATTGATAACAACTGTTGAAATCGACATATGTTACTTGTTACAAATTTAAACTCTAGTTACAATTACTACTTGTTACTTTTAAACCCCCCCTCCTAGGGAAATAAATGGCTAATAGTGCAAGTGAGAACATATCAACCCTAGTCCTACCATATTCCCTGTGGGATCGACCCCAACCTTCGTTGGGTTCTATATTTGATCAGCGACCGCTTGCGCTTATGAAAGGAAGTATAATTTGGGAATATTAGAAGTCTTTTCAGAGAGGTCTCAGTACTCAGGTGAATCTTAGAAGAATATTTCATCCGAAGATAAATGGTCAGGTAGAGCGTACCATTCAAACCTTAGAATACATATTGGGAGGTTGCGTGATCAATTTCAAAGGTAGCTGAGATGATCATCTATCTCTCATAAAGTTTGCCTATAATAATAGTTTCCACTCCAGTATTCAGATGGCCCCATATAAGGCACTTTATGGGCGTAGATGTAGGTCTCCAGTTGGTTAGTTTGAAGTAGGTGAAACAGCCTTGATTGGGCCAGATTTGGTTCATGAGGCTATGGAGAAAGTTCAGCTCATCAAGGAGAGATTAAAAATAGCTCAGAGTCGTCTGATGTCCTATGCGGGTGTAAGGAGAAGGGAATTAAAGTATGAAATCGATGATTGGGTTTTAATGAAAGTGTCACCCATGAAGGGGGTGATGAGATTCGGCAAGTAGGGGAAGCTCAGTCCCAGGTATGTAGGTCCTTACAGAATCTTGAAAAAAGGGTCGGTAATGTGGCTTATGAGTTAGAGTTACCAGCAGAGCTAGCAGCGGTTCACCCAGTCTTTCATATTTCCTTGTTGAAGAAGTGTGTGGGTGATCCAGCATCGATAGCACCCTTAAAGAGTGTGTCTCTGAAGGATAGCATCACCTATGAGGAGGTTCCTGTGAAGATTCTTGACCATCAGGTTCGTAGGTTGAGAAATAAAGAAGTCGCCTAAGTAAAGGTTTTGTGGAGGAATCAGTACGTAGAGGGAGCTACTTGGGAAGCAGAAGCTGTCATAATGGCCAAGTATCCTCACCTCTTTCCTTCCTCTTCAGTTTCAGCTTGAGGTAATAGTTCCTCTCCAGTTTTTCAGTTAAATCTTGCATAATTCAGTATTAGTACCTTGTTCCCTCAGTTATCCTTGCATTTCAACATATTTTCATGTTCATGGAACCCAGTTCAGTTATATATCAGTTTCTAGTACTCAGTTGGTAGGGATTGCAGCTCCTTCCCTCCAAACTCAGCTTGTTTAGCCTTTATTTGAGGACGAATGATCCCAAGGGGGAGATATTATAATGCCTCACAACTTCCGATCCCAGACTTAGCTCAGAAAACCAGAAAAACATAAAATTTCCAACTGTCAGTAGAACCATGAGTCACTCCCATGGGCCGTGGAACAGTCTATGAGTCATTGACTGGACTCATGGAACAAGGATCAGAGGACTTCTCCTCTGAAGTTTGGACCACGACCCATGATCACGTTATGTAGAAGTTTCCACGGACCGTAGATGCCATTCGTGGAAACCCTTTCCAGTAGCTCATCTTTAAGTCTTCAGGAACCACGAGTGGGTTCCACGCCCCGTGGAAGCTCCCACGAGTTGTGAACCCAACTCGTGGAACCAATTTTCAGAGAGCCATGAATTCCATCACAGGAACCACGAGTGGGTTCCATGACTCGTGAACGCTTCCACGAGTCGTGAACCCAACTCGTGGAACCCATTCCAGTAGCGCTGTTTTCCACGTCCATGAACCATGATAGGGTTCCACGAGCCGTGGAAGTTTCCATGAGCCGTAGGATCCATCCGTGGAACCTGAGACGCGAATTTTCCAGCAGCTTTTAAGTTAAATTCTCAGGGGTATTTTAGACCTTTCCATTCTATTTTAGCTCTGACTATAAATAGTCTTAGGCTTATTTTATTTAGGAAAAAACCCCAAAACATATTAGTTCCTCTCAAATCAGTTCTCAAGCAGAAAAAAAGCATCTTCTCCAAATTTCCAGGCCTTGGATTCTCTCCTCCAAGCTTCAGCTTCAGATTTCTTGTAGGGATTTTCATCCACCAGGTATGTGGGAATTTAGTAAGGGCTTAGTTCACCCTTATGCCCAAAAACCTCAGATCTTTTTTCCATAATTCGCATGAAGGTAGAATTAGGGTTCTTATCCTTTTTACAAATTGTTCCACGAAATCCATACTTATGATGTTATATATGATCTTGAACTATTTTAAATACCATATACTGATTTTTTTGCATTGCTTAGATATTTACGAGATCTTAAGGAATCACGAACTAAGCCCTTAAACTATAGTATTTGTTTAAATATGTTAGTTTCCTACAAAATTCAACCTAGCTCATTAGTATGAGTTCCAAAAGTAGAATTTAGTCAGTCTTTAGTCTACTACAACATTTCAGAAAAACAGAGACTTTAGACTACTCTAGCCCTGACCCAGAAACTCAGGATGCCAGTTTTTGAATTGAGCTATATTTAGTTTGGGAGTAGTATTTAGTACCGAGTTGGACTAGGGTTTAACGTACCCTCAAGTCCTAGAACTACGTTCCATCATAGGTTTATAAGTCCCCTTTGTTAGGCATTAGTTTTAGTGATCATGCCACAGTCATGCCTTTATAACCTGGCAAGGTATACTGGGTCCTCTTGATGGGGAATATACATCGGACTCCACGTTTAGCTCACGTGATTTATGTCGGTTAATAAGCTCTCCCACAGTATTAGTTTCAGTAATGTGCATTAGGCCCTCAGTTGTGTTTACTTTTAGCTTTCAGCATGCTTCTAGATTACTCTTGCATTTCAACTATTTATGCATGATTTTTACCTTGGGCCTATGTACTGCAGTTTAGTTTAGTTTAAAGCTTTCCAGTATTTTAGCATGTTTTTTATATTCAGTTAGCTTTGCATATCCCTCATGCTCAGTACATTCAAAGTACTGATGCATACTCTATGTTGCATCCTGTTATGATGCAGGCTCAGATTCTCAGCTTCAGCCTTGCGATTAGCTTACCCCGATGCCACATCAGCAACAGACAGTGGTGAGTCCTCATCATCCGAGGACATATCTTTTATATACTTTTTTAGTAGTCAATTTCTCTTTACTTTCAGTACTTTAGAGTTAGCTAAGTATTTGTCTCAGCAACTCATCAGTATTAGAGGATTTTCAGACATAGAGTCAGACTCAGTTGATTTGGGTTGTTCTGCTTTGTAGACAGCTATTTGTTCAGATATTCTATTCTCAATTGAATTCTTTTTAGATTATACTCTTTATTCAGTTATGCTTCCATTTATTTATAATTATATTTAGTATGCTTGTAATATGCCAGTTTCAGGATTAGCTTAGGGTCACTGTGATCCTAGGTCCCGTGTTACGTCTAGGGTCTAGTCTCGGGGGGTGAAATCATTATTCTTCATGGGATCAACCCTGACACTCGTTGGGTTACTTGTTTGGTTTTCTCTGACGATCACTACCATCTCCTATTGGAGAGAATTTTTGAGCTTTATCAAAAATGGTGGCATTGCCGGGGAACAATTTGGCGTATTGAGTTAGTTTAGAATTTGAGTTTACTTACTTTAGTTCAAATTTGTGAATATTTGTTTTTGTTTTAGTTAGTTTTATTTTGTTGATTGATTCTATGGCATCTCGAAATGATAGAGGTTTTGGTTGTTGCAATCCTTATTATTATGATCCTTGTTGTTATTGTGGAGGACCCCATCCTTGGCAAAATTGTAGAATTGTCCCTAGGAGAGCGAGGTACTCACCATCTCGCTCCTATGATGAGCGTAATTGTTATTTATGTGGTGCTCATGATGGACACTGGAGAAACTTCCCTAATGATCATCCTCATCCCCCATCTTATGCTAACAATGGTTCTAATGGTGCTTGTCATCTTGATAGGAGTCATGAATTGGCAAGTGAAAAGCACATTACCCGTCCGAGAGTATATGTTCCATGCTTCAAACTATCTTGGCCAAGAAAGATAGAATACAGGAGGGTTTACAGTACATGAAGCAAGGCCTCTTGGATACCAGAGCTAAGGAGGAAGAGGAGAGAAATTGTGCTAAACAATCCGTGGATTTGCCTACTCCTCTTGATCAAGTTGATAAAAAAGACCCTCCAAGCCTGACAAATGAACATGTCTCGAACATTGAGGTTAAGCAAATTCACTCTGGGGATGATGATAAAGACTTTCAAAATATGGAATCGCCTCTAAGTGAGTTTGTACCGGTTGTACTTGAGACCCAACCCGAGGAAAAGCATGATCTAGATGAGATTGTAAGCCAAGAATGGTTATTAAATCGATCTCACCAACTTGAATCCTATGGGGATCAATGTGAAAGAATCTTCCTAATGTTTGAGAAATTTCTCAAAAGGCATGCCAAGAAAAGTCAAAAAGAGGGGTCAATTGAAATTCCTATCCAGAATTTGAACACCTAAATGAATTCTCATCTTGAAACATGCATAATCGTGGATAGTAGTTTTGAGTTATTCCCTATTTAAGAAGAGGGCACAGGGGATTCTCATGAATTAAAGGTGTTGTTGCAACCGACCATCCCACATATGAATCAAGATGTCAATATCAAAAGAATGATAATAGAGTTACAAGGCAAAGTTCAACATTTTATCTTGAAAGACTCTAGTTCATTCAAAAGTGAGGATGTCATAAATGAGGAAAATTTGAGAGTGGAGACACCCAAATCTTACTCCAACTATTTTTCAACATTAAGTTTGGTTGAATGGACGAAAGTCAAAGTAATCAAGCTTATAGATGAATCTAAAAGGGGAAAGTATTAAAGTGTATTCATCTTGAAGTTTGTAGTTGATAGAAGGCAAAATGACCTTCCTCACTTGAAGGCAAAAAAAGTGCAAAATGTGACACCAAGGAAATGGCCTTCTCATGTTCTTACCTTCACCCCATGATTGTCACCGGAAGTTAAATTCAAACTTGAATCGAAGGTTCAAATCCTCCAAGTGGAGATCTAAATGGTGACATATCTTGCATCGCATTGCGACATTAAATTCAGCACTTGATTTGAGGCAACTCATCATTTGAAAACTTTTTCTTTATGTTTTGCTTCACTTTTGGTATATTTTTGAGTTATTTTAGGTGTCCAAAGGAAGGAAAAGAGGACCAAGTGTTGAGAATTGCCAAAAGCACCTCTGAAAAACGTGCATTTCACACCTTGAACTATGCACTTCGCATATTCCATCTCATGAGCAAACTAGTGAACTGGGCAAAATTTAGGTCCATGTTATGTAGGTGCATTTTGCACCTGGAATTGTGCGGGTCGCACCAGCCTTTGAATGAGAAAATAGTGCACTGTGCAAATTTTTGAAGTTCAGCTATTACTAAAGCATCACGATCGTGATCCTTGACCATCGTGATCGCGATGAAGTAAAATCTTAGTAATTCTTCGTGACAGCATGAACTTGTCACGATCGTATGGGGTTATGAGATTTTAATTCATCGTGGTCGCTTGAAAAGGCCATAGGACTGCGAGGAATCGACCTGTCTTCGGGTATTAAGTTCAATAGAAAATGTTTCACAAACAAAAATTGGCCTTAAAACTTGGTTAATTTTCTTCTCCTCAAGCACAAAATAAATTCCTCCATCAAGTTTCAATTCAATAGTGTCCTTGCCTTGTAACTCCACAGGTATGTGTTCATTCGTCTATTCTCTTCTTAAACTTACATTTTATTATGCAAATTCAGTGGCTTCGGATGCCCAAATGGTTGTGAGTGTTTGAATCCTAAAAAAATGGTGAATCAGATGCCTGAGCTTGTAATTTCTTGTTAGTGAGGTTGGTTGAGAGTGGGTGGCTGTTGGTAGGCTGTTAGTGGGATAAATTATAGCCACAATGGTTGTGAAAATGGTGGAACAAAAGTATGAAAATCACCTATTCCATGATAAGCCTGAAAGAAAATTTTCTGGGCGAAGAAGATGACCATCGCAATCGCGATGACCAATCCCACGATCATGAAGACCAAATTTTATGAAAAATAAAAATGGCCTTTGCG
This sequence comes from Jaltomata sinuosa, assembly GCA_003996215.1. Taxonomy (NCBI): domain Eukaryota; kingdom Viridiplantae; phylum Streptophyta; class Magnoliopsida; order Solanales; family Solanaceae; genus Jaltomata; species Jaltomata sinuosa. Next base: position 59,432 of record QJPP01000822.1, on the reverse strand, counting down.
ATCGCGATAAAAAATCTCGCAATCTCGATAACCAACTTTTGGCAGTCTCAAAACAGTAGCCTTGCCCATCTTTGTTCGAAATCGTCTACTTTTTTTTTTGGCCTAATCATGTCCTGACATATTATTTTACATGCCTATATTAGCGTTTGACATTTTTACTCTTCGTGTAGGTACTTATAGCTTGAATATGGCTCTGACATCCAATGAAATTGCTCAAGATAATGTCAACCAAGTAGCATAAGAGGAGTACTTTGATTAAGGCACCTTCGTCTCCCTTAAATGCTCCCAATTATATGATCATCACATGATGAAACCCATCACAAGGGAGCGAGGCATTATGTTGGATGGTTTAGAAGATATATGGGCCGACTTCCATGGAAAGTTGGTCATAAATGGGTGGATATGCTTTGCCATCGAGCTTATCCAGGCCAACATTGCTATAGTCCAGGAATTTTATGCTAATGTAGCCAAGATAGACTTTGTTAATGTATTAATTATCACTGTTTAGGTCAAGCTTGTTCGATTTGATCCGGAGTTGATCAATAGCTAATACAACCTCGTAAATGGCAACAATGCAACATTCAATGCATGGGCTAAAGAATTGGGGACTGACTGGTTTGTGAAAAGTTACGTGATGGCACGGTCCCACAATGGATAGCTTTGAATACGAGGATTGAGTCTTTCGAGTTCACCCTTGAAGCTCAAACTTGGATTTCTATCATTTGTGCCCGAATCATGCCATCCAAAAATAAATTTGATGTGACACCTGAGAAAGTGGTGGTTATTTGTGCTATGATGGAGGGCCTCCCTGTGAATGTGGGGCATTTAATTGTACAAGAGATTCAACAGGTTATGCTTGAAGGTAGAAAAAGCTTGTTCTTCCCTTTTTTAATCACATACTGATGCTACCAAGCCGGAGTTAAGAAAAGGGATGGAGAGAATGAAAGAAAGCCAAAAAGGATGATTCACCCATTGAAGAAGAGAGGGGAGAGGCAAGCATTGAAAAAGAGAAAGATCGATGTGGTTTCACCATCATTTGGTCTATTCTCTGAGTCCAGCGAGGCACTTGAGTCAACAGCTACTGCAGAGGCAATTGAGCCACTTAGGATTAGACCCCCGATACTCTACCACATCTTTATCCAGGTCTACGGTATGGATACCTAGATTCACCAGATTGTAAACTTTCTACCTTCAGGCTTGGGAGAGAGTTTTATCACACAGGCACCTAGTCCATTATCTTTTACTACTCCTAGTGGTCCAACACTAGCTAGTGTAGCGAGGAAGCAACAATATGTCAAGGAGAGGTTGGAAAAGGTAGAAAGGTGACAAAATAAGCAAATGGAACATGATAGGAAGCAAAGCAAATTCCTTACTAAGATGATGAGCACTTTGAGGAAGTTGTGTGGATCTGAGGAGGATGATGATGCTGACGAGGTAGACTGGGTCCTTTCTGACCCTAGTAGCTCTGGTTCTGAGTGATACCCTTCAGGGATCCCCGTCAAACTTATCTCTTATTTTGATGTAGTGAAGGCACTGCACTATCTTAGTTAGGGTGGCGTGTTAAGAATGCACTTTATTTAACTTGCTTTGTTGTTTTGGTTATTTTTGTACCCTTGTCGAGCTTGTTTATCTTTGTGTTTGGCTATTAGTGTGTCCTTGTCAGGTTTTTTTTGATATCGTATGCCCTTGTCAGGTTTTGGAGTTGCTATGGATGAATTTGATGGTTTAGTTTAGCTTATTTTAGATTTCTTTACTTTTTAGCTTAGTTGATTTCTTTTGTAGTTGGCTTTTGAGTGATGATTCCCAATAATAGATCGAGTGATGACATTCATAAGGGAAATTATTGCTTTGTTGGATGTTTTGGGGTCAAGAGAAGTCTGAGTACCCGTTAGGCTAGTTGAAGCTTGTCTTTGGGGATATGTGTTATGGTGAAGTCTGAGCAGCTATGTCAATTTAGATGTATCATTTGGCCCGATTATGGATAGGGTGACGTATTTCTTCAGGGCAAATCATCATCTTTTGAGATATTGGGAACATTGACTTACTTGGTACTAATGGAGTTAGTCTCGCATGTGAATTGAGTTGAAACATACCCCTCAAAAAAATTGTGAAAAGTTGCATGGCAAAGAATGATGTTAGTGACAACTCCTTTAATCCTTTTGTGACTCTTGACTCATTAGTGGTGATTAATGAAAATGAAGAATGTAGCTCTATTTGTTCTTATTTAGGAAGTGAAATTGACCCATTTTGAATAAATTGCATGCCATGTGTGATGAGATTTCGTTGAATAATTCTTGTACTTGTTTGTATCAACTAGAACTTATTTGGTTAGTCGTTCAATGCTAGTCTTGATTTCTTTTGGTTGGAGAAATGATCTTAGGCCTTCTTTGTGATTTTTGGAAGCCTACTTAGCCTTAAAAGCCTACCATTTCACGATATATATCATTAGTGACCCCATTTGAGCTTAATTCCTTTTCTTTGGCATCTCCATTACAAGCCTTGAACCATTTTAAAAATAATCCCTGTTTTGAACCTTCCCTCCATGAATGCTAAAAATGAATTGAAATTGAATCTAAGAGCCTAAGTTTGGGTGTGATTGATAAATACCTTGGAGGAAATGAGCAATACATGGTGGGTTGTAGCAAGCATTAAAAGAATCTGCAAAAGAAAGGATTAAGTTGAAAAAAATGCAAAAATGATAGAAAAGGAGAAAATAAAGATAAGGAAGGAAAACCTCCAAGGTAATGAAAAATTTGGGGCTTCAAATGAAATACGTGAAAAAAATGCTTTGTGTTGCATAAAAATTGGAAAGAGAATGGCTTGAGTTTCAAATTGAAAAAGTGTGTAGTGTCAAGGAGGATGTAGTAACTTTAATCCAAATGCTTATCCTACCCTTCCCCGAGCCTACATTACAAGCTTAGAAAAGTCCTTTGAGATCTCCGATCGGTTGCTTTTGAGTTAGTGAAAAATGAAAATAAGGGAAAGCTTATGGTTTGATACTTTTTAGTACTTGAAACTCTTTGTGAGTGTGAGTGTTTGTGCATTTGTCCCTTGTGTTACCCTTGTGCATAGTGTGTTTTGGGAATTTTATTCTTGTGAGGGCATGTGAATTAGGATAGTTGGTGAAGTTGAAAAATTTCGAAAATGAGTCAAATGAGCATATTGGGTAAACTAGTGGTTTTGAGTCACTTCTTGAGGATTGATTGTTGTCACTTGATTTTTTTGTAGTCCCATTGCATTCTTAAAAAGTGGTGTTTTGGATAAAGGGGATTGTTTATATATAGTTAACATGTGATCGACTAATCATTAGTACCAAACGAAGTCATGCATTTGTGCTTGAGGAGAGTCTCCTTGATTTGTAGTGATGTCATTGCACTTGTGTTGTGTGTCTTTTGAATTAGAATTTTGAGTTGCTTGAGGACAAGAAATAGTTCAAGTTTGGCCATTTGATAAGTTGGTATTCTGCCTACTTATCTAGCTCTAAATCTTATGCTTTTTCTTGTATAGATCGGAAAATAGTGCAATTGACACAAATTACTTCTATTTTATAGGTTTTTGTGTTGTAGAAGTGTTAGAGAAAGATTCAGGTAAAAACAAGTAAAAATGAAGCTAATTGGAGTTGCTGATCACTGGCAGTGAAATGCTCATCGGGATCACGAGCTACTGTGCATGAAATCACAGTCAACTAGGAGTCAAAGCCATGCGACCGCAAGGAAAATGCCATGCGACCGTGGTTAACCAGAAGTCAAAGCCACGGGATCGCGAGGTCAAGTCACACGACCGCAATGAAGGAATTAATAGACTATTGCAATCGCGAGGTTCACTCACGTGACTGCCACGAAGAAAATTAGCAGCTATAGGGAAGATTTGGAAAATCATATTTTTTGAAACCTCAATCCACATAAAGCACATCCTAGCCATTTTGGAAAGATATTCTGAATTATTCACAATTTTTCTTCAACCAATTCATTCTTAGCCTTAGAGTGAACAACTTTTGGCTAGCTTGGGGAGAAAGTTCATCGTCCAACACCATTGGAGGGAAGATTGGAAGCTTTTATTGTAAAATCATTAGTTCCTTTTTCTAACTCTTGCTTTGTATTGCTAAATTCATAGGTGTATTGGTTGATTTGAGATTTGGATATTGTGTTAGAGATAAACAATATTTGGTTGTGATTTCTTATCTTGTGCTTTTAGAATTTATTAAATATTTTCTAGTTTATGAATTGGGTCTTTGATTCTCTAATTAGTCTTGTGCTTGAATTAATTCTAAAGGAAGTGATCAACCCTTGGACTTGCCTCTCTTACCTTGGTTTGGCTTGAAAGAGTGAATTGAGGTGGGAAAAGGTTAATTGGCACTAACTTGAGTCTTTAACCCTCATTTAAGGAATTGTCTAGAAATAGAGATTCTAGTGGTTCCATAATTGGAATAGCTTGTTAACACCTGACTAGGTTCGAGGGAACTGGTTGAGAAATATTTTCCAATGGTCGAAAGATGTTGGTAGATAATTAAGCATTCCAAGGCTTGTTTCATTTGATCCATGATTAATCTAGTAAGTAGTTGATAAACTTGTAATGGATCATATGAATTTGAAGTAATACCCATTCCCAAATCTCCTTTGTGATCCTTGCATTGGGAATATTGGTCGACTTCGCACTTGAAATATCGTTCGTGTTTTCAATAACAAAACCCCCAATAATTTTATTTCTTTTGCTTCTTGAACTTAAATAAGTTTCTTTAATTCTTTATTATATCAATAGCCTTTCCATAGTTCTTCGTGGGATCAACCCCGACACTCATTGCGTTACTTATTTGTTTTTCTCTGACGATCGCTACCACCTCCTATTGGAGAGTATTTTTGAGATTTGTCAACTTGGTCTTGTTGTTTAACTCCAGACTTCACTTGTTTCTTCGAAATCTAAAGTCAAGGTGGGATGGGTCGTTCAAAGTGGTCTAGGTAGTTCCATATGGGGCCATTGAATTGGAGGGTTCAGAAGGTAGAAATTTCAAAGTTAATGGGCAGCGGGTCAAGCAATACTTTGGTAATCAGAAGAGGTAAAAGTCATCCATCTTGTGTACCTTGAAGATGTTTGAGTAATTAATGTACCCTGCGTCCTGTCACAATGTTAAATCAAGTGTTGCTTGGAAGGCAACCCAAGGAGTTACTTGATGAAGTATGAGTGGCCAAGTGACCCGAAATGTTAAATCAAGCGCTGCTTGGAAGGAAATCCAAGATTGTTATTGTATTTATGCTCCATTTAGTAGTTAGGATGTTTTGGCATGTGTTGAAATGTGCAGGAAAAGATAAAATGAAATATAGAGGAATTGGAGGAATAGAGGCTCCTTTGGGCTACGCGACGGGCTGGCATAGAGCCCATGGCCCATGGGAAGTAATTGTGCAAATAAGTCTCTGATGAAAATAGTTAGTGGAGTGAACTGACGATGAGTGCCATAGGCTGTCGAGCACCACAAAGGATGTCACACACGACATCTGCTCACAAACATGGAAGATATGCCACTACTCCATTCCCATGGTGTCGGATGACAGACCGTCAAGGCTCTGACGACTGTGGGAGTGCTATTCGCAATGCCTAGGTAATAGGTCCACGGGATGGGCCATCGCATGTCCCATAGGCCATCGGGTTTGTCATGACCTGGGTGTGCAAGTTACACCTAAATGCTTAACCCGGCTTTACCCGATCCGGCAATTCTTTTTTCTATTTGAGACGCATTTTAAAATAGAAAGACCCAATTCAATTGGGTCAAATTTACTCCACTCCCTCAAATTACTCATTCTCTCCCCCATGTCTCTCCCTATCACTTCCATAACTGACCCAAATTCCTCCATTCATGCAATTAATTACCTTCATCACCATCACACATACGTCAAAGCAATCACACACATCTCTTCCCCTCTTTGCTCTTATGTTCGAGTTTAAGAACTTCTCCGCTAAGGTATCATATTACACCCTACCTTTCTCAAGTTTTTCTTTGAATTGTATCATATATGGGTTTTTACAATTGCCTCTTGAAATCTTATAAATAGTGGACTAGGGATGAGTTATGATTAAAGTTGAATTTTGTAAATTGGTATTCATGTTCAAATTGTTTGGGGATCACTTGATGTTTTGGAGTGCTAAAATTGTTGTAGGGTTGCTTGTTGTTCTTAGAATTTTAATGATGGGAGGATTACATTTGCATATTTTCAATGATCATTTTGATATGATTCCATGTGGCTATGACGAAAAGTCCCTAATCTCATTTGCTTCATCAAAAACTGAGATTTACGCCTCGTAAGGTTCATAACCTCAAGTGGTAAATGAAGGAAATAAGTTTTTGGCATGTTAAATGGTCAAAAAGGCCTTTGTCATGTTCCCACGGCCAAGGCTCATGAGCCATGGAGTGACCCAAAGACCGTGGGGCTTAGACGTGGGAAAGGATAAAGGCATTCCAGCTCATTGTCTCATTCCCACGATCAGGTCCCACAGGCCATGAGACTTCTCACGGGTTAATAGCCAGGCTATAAGAGGTTGAAATTGCCCATATATGTCAGTTTCCCAGCCTAAAAGTGGACCCAATGAGCCATGATCCATCCACGATGCACCCCACGGGACATCAGATCCACCACAGCCGTGGCATATATAAAAAGTGATCTTTTTTTATTTTTCTTTCTGTCTATTCCTGAGTTTGTCTATACTAATCTTGTTTCCTATAGGTACTTATGGATCCATAGACTCCACTTCAATAAAGAGGCCTAGAAAAGCAAAGGATACAACTCTGTCGCACCCCAAGGATCAAGCCACCAATTCTGAGGGAGAGATGGATGAGAGAGAGATATCCTTCGTCGTTCGTAAATCAACCAAGAAATCTTAATAGGAATATACTTTCCCCTAGTTTGAAGATGGGGAAGATATATATTTTGGGTCGGAAAAGCTTCAATGAGGAAGACGATGGGTCTCCAAAAACCAGTGGAAATGACACTGCTATACCAGTATCAAGTGGCAAGGATAAGTCCAAATCTGACATAGAAAGTAGCACAAAAGAGAGTGAGACTCTGGACACTCCTAAAGATCCCAAATTTATTGTGGTCCTCCAAAGAAAGGACCCAACCTACGTGTATGGCTTAGGCACCATAGCTAAAGGGCATGTCAGACGACCAATAGCGGAGGAAATAAGAATTAATACTTTTGAGCTAAAAAAGTACCCTTCTCTTAAGGATTACTTCTGCTACTACTGCCTTGAGTGGACCAGCCAACCACTACGTGATTATCAGGCATAAATCATCAGAGAATTTTATGCTAACTACTAAGCCATACTGGAGAGCACATGCAAAAAGGGCCAGAAAGCAAAGGATTTGTCAGCTCTTGTCAGTATCCCAGTCTGAGGGATCCAGGTTGACATTTTAGCCCATACTATCAACTAATTTCTATATGGACCAGACTATGTGGATCCAGTGAACACGAAAATATCACGCCCCAAGGTTACCCCCTAGACGTAATACGAGACTAGGGACCACAAGGATCCCAAGTTAACCCTTGGTCATAGCATTCTCAAGCATACATAAGGACACCATAGCAGAAGAATCATAAGGAAATCCAAAGTAGGAAAAATAATCGTAGATAAATAGTCCAAAAGACAGAAATACAACTCAAGATCATCCAACAACATCTATGTATGAAAAGCCTCTAAAACTAACATAAGAGTTGATAAGACAATACCCCAACTAACTCGACAATCTGAAGGGTAAGGAAAACATCAAACTAAAGTAATGTCTAGCCCTTGAACTATGAGGGCTCACCAAGGCTGACTGGGAATGGTCGGGAACTCTATCCACATAGTTGTGAAGGTACACCTGAATCTGCATCATCAAAGGATGCAGTGCAATATGCATTAGTACTATAGAATGTACTAAGTATGTGAGCAATGCATAAATCTGAAGTATACATGTTAGGTATACTTAAATAATTGAAATCATGCTTTTAAAGATAAAACTGACGCAATGACTCTAAACTTACCATAAACTGAAACATAATTATAAACCATAAGTCTGAAATCTGAGTAAGAGTCAAATACAAGTTTTAAAAGCATAACTGTTTTCTATAGGAGGTTCTCTAACCGACATAGACCATGTGAGCTATATGAAATTCGATGTATCCGCCCCATCGATAGGACCCAATATACCTTGTCAGGGTATAAAGGCATTACTGTAGCGTGATCACAACATATTGATGCCCAATAGAGGGGACTTAGAACCTACGGGGGCACGTAGTTCTAGGACTTATGCGTACTCTCACCCGTCCAACTCGGTGCTAATACTACTCCCAAAATATACATATAGCTCATATAATATTGGGCATATCTGGTGCCAAAACTATTCATAACCGATGACATATCTGATGCCAAAGTTGTTCATAACTGGTGAAATATCTGATGCCAAAGTTGTTCATAACTGGTGACATATCTGAAGTCACCTATCTGATGTCCAAAACTATTTGAAAAGCATAAAGACATATCTGATGTCAAATCTGTTCATAAAGCATAGGGACATAACTGATTTCCATAACTATTTGAAAAGCATAAAGACATATCTGATGTCAAATCTGTTCATAAAGCATAGGGACATATCTGATGTCCAAAACTGTTTGAAAAGCATAATGACATATCTGATGTCATGCAATGTAAATTCATGAGTCTTTAGAGCTTAGCATAGCCATAGTTCAAGATATACTTTCTTTTCTAAAATCATACTTGAAAAATTAGGCATGTAATTTCATAAATACATAAAGGCCATGATATCTAATCATGTAGATCTTCTCTTGAAAACATGCAATTTCATGGAGTCATGCTAGAATTCAACTTTCTGGCTTGTGCTTTCAAAACCAATAAGAGAATCATAATTAAATCATGAATAATCAATAAGAAACCATGAATTTAAACATAGAAACTGATTTCATAAACTTTCCCCAATTTTTGGTTCAAAATCCTAACTTCATAGTTTCATAATTCAAAATAAGAATTGGGGGTTTTGGGTACAAGGGTGAAAATACCCCATTGTTAAAGACCCACATACCTTGGTGGAAGAGTACCCACTTGATTGGAAAATATGTAGGAGGCTCGACTTGGAGCTTGGAGACTTGAAGCTTGGAGGAACTTTTCACTTTTTGGAAGTGAATGAGGGGCTTAGGAAAGACTTTGGATAATATGGGTGAAAACCCTTCTAGAAGTAGTCAAAATGACTTCACTTAGTAGTTAAAAGGGTGGAAAATGACTATAATGTCCCTGGGAATTAATTGGGAAAAAGCTGGAAAAATAGTCAACTTCAGTGACCACGACTCAGTCTACGAGTCGTGGTTTAGATGACGGATCGCGGTTTCAATTCGCAGAACCAGGATAGGAATAATCATGCCGCAGATTCATTTCTACGGGTTACAGGACGGACCCGTAGAATGAATCATGAGTCATCGATAGGAGTCGTAGACTGGGGAACTCCATTGACTCAATGTCAAACCAAGACTCAAGACTACGGCCCATCGTTCAAATGACGAGTCATATACTTGACTCGTAATTCCTGGAGGAGGATTTGGGAAAATCAGTCCTCTAAAGATATTCCACGAGTCAATAGGACGGACCCGTGATTCAAATGATGAGTCATCGTTTGACTCGTGGTTCTTGGGAACACAGACCAGTCCACATGTCAAGTTCCACGAGTGGAACTACGACTCATAAAATGAACTACATTCTGTAGAACCCACTCATGGTTCTCATACGAGAGGCTGACCTGCAGGAAACAAACCACGGATCCATTCCACAATTCGTGGTTCAAACCACGGCCAGTGGTTTGGACTCGTAATCCCTGAAATCATGAAATTTTCTGAAGTTTTAACTTAGATATATGGATACGATTTTGGGGTGTTACAATATCTTCCCCTTGGGATCATTCATCCTCGAATGAAGACTAAACAAAGAAATCTGAGGAGAAAATAGCCCAACCAAACATCGAAACATATAAATCAAGGAAACATCATGAAAACTGAACATCTCAACTTGAAAACATGATAAACTAACTTCATAAAACATGGATACATGCTAGGATCGTGAGAGAAACTGCTGGATTAGAATCACAGTGACATACTAAGGATGGAACTACTTCCTCAAGCTGAAACTGTATTGAAAAGAAAAGAATTAGTGTACTTGTCCTTCATGGATGATTCTGCTCCCCCAGTAGCTCCTTCAACTGAGTTGTAAAAGCTGAAGTACTATCGTGGTAACTGACTTCTGATAAAAACTGAGTTGGGTTCATAAGACACGTATACATGCTGAGAATGTAAAAATGACCAATAGGATAGGAACTGGTCATTCGACATGATAATTGGCCTGGGATGAGAGTAGGGACTCGGCTAAAACTCATAAAGAACAAACATACTCTAGAACTCACAGTTAACCGAAAGGGACACCAAACTGAGAGAAGTAGATACACGAGGAAACTATTCTCTCTAGTATACCACTTCTACCATTTGCAATTAACAAACTCAACAACACACATAAAGGTACTAAGGTCTGAATCTAACTACCCGATTCTCTATGTTTAAACCTATCTCAACCAGATCTATTGCATTTAGAACGTCTTCTAAGGGTAGCATCCCCTCTTATCACAACAACCAACTAACCTAGGGCTCCCAACCAAAGGGTCACTAGTCGAGCAAAATAATTATCCACATGTATCCCATAATGATATTCAAGCTTATAACTATGGTCACCTTATGGTTTCGTACCTTACCCTATTGAAGACTTCTCTCCTCTTTCCCATCATAACTAGGAATCGCAAATTCAAGAACTTATACAGAGGGACATACTAAAATTCCTCATCTAACCATTTCGCATGAATAATCCTTACCTCATAATTCACCCACACCTAGAAGTCAAGGTGGAACAAGTACACTAATAAGGAAAAGAAATCTGCTACCTCCCTGCTAGGCTACTACAAGGCCTTCTCCCCTAAAACTTATAACAACATAAGACAGAATCATCGAAAGAAAAGAGCGAGAGCATGAGCATCACGAATGAAAGATTACTGATTGATCTTGACTTATAGTTAGCGTGATCAAGCCACTTAAGGTGGGGATTGGGGAATTGAGCACAATAGGCATGATCACATCACATACTAGGCACGTAAGACATGAATTAGTGGGGATCACCACCCTTCGTCATAAAGGCAAAGATCAAAGATCTTTAGAATAAGAAAGTCATAAGCGTGAATCATTTCAAGAATCAGGTCTAAGCATATACATGGTGTAACATGATTTGATTAGCCATTGAGGCACGTCTGAGGAATGAACTAAGAAAATAAGATCGAGCATACTAAGAGACATGAGTTTACATAGATAACAAACCTCAAGGTATAAAACTAGAATTTATAGAATCGCAGGATAAGAGTAGAATCGTTGCCTGAAGCAATCACTTGCCATTCCAGAACTTGAACATAGGCGTGAATCTGAAATAGGACCATGGCGCTGACACACAAGGCATGGAAAGATATCATAATGGCAGAAGTATACTTTGGACGCTAGGATGGAAATAAGCTTCTGCCTATCCTCTTGACTTTGTTCTAACACCCACAAGCATTGCTACCTAAGCCTCCAAAATCTGACCAATTCTACACTCCACCATCTCCCCCTTAGGTTCATGCTACCCTCCTAAGTATATGGACCTCTCACCAACCTCTCAAAGTAACTATGATCGTTTTACCCTAACGCACGAATACCCACTTCCTTCTATAGTCTAAGACTCTCCTTATCCTAAAAGTATAGGCCTTAACCCTTCTATCACCACTTAGTTATAGGTCAGGAAACTCACAACCAAACAAGAATAGGGGTCTGGGGAATATGGGCACATACAGGATGAAAATCTAGTGACGTACCTGATTAAACTTCTGGAGGAATACTCTGACCCGGCTGGCTAGGCAATGAAGGGGATTGGCTCTGAGGCTGAACACCACCGTTGCTCCACTTAGATGAGGGGAAATCCTTGATCCTATGGCCTAACTTACCATACCTAAAACAACCCTCTGTGCCAGCAAGGCACTCACCTAGGTGAAACTTACCACAACTACTACAACGAGGGTACCTCAAGGTCTTTGGAGCCCTATGGTGACAAGACTGAGAATCAAGGGCAGGGGTACTAACTGAAAATGGGGTTAGTCCAGATGACCTATGTTGAGAAGGTGATTGGTTCCATGTTCTATTCTTCTTGTCCTTCTTCTTCCTCTTCTTTAGTTTTTCTTTCTCATTCAACTGAGTGGTCATAGCTTGAGCCAACAAACAGATGGCTTCACGAAATTCTGCATTTGTAACCTCATGATTTGGAGTGGTCAGATTAGCATTCCTCATGGGGTTTCTTCATGGAGACATTATTTGAAATGCGTAAGGGAAGGATTAGAAAGGTAAGTAGAGTAAGACTCTATCGCACGATAGTGAACATAAAGAAGTGAAGTTTTTCCTAAAATATCTTGTAGCCTCCCTCTCATAAGTGTGGCGCGCTTCACACCCATGAAAGAGACTCTACTTAGTGCGGCTTTCTGAAACCTTAGGACTTTAGAACCTGAGGCTCTGATACCAAGTTTGTCACACCCCAAGGTTACCCCCTAGACATAACACGGGACTCGGGACCTAAAGGATCCCAAGTTAACCCTTGGTCATAGCATTCTCAAGCATATATAAGGACAACATAGCAGAAGCATCATAAGGATATCTAAAGTAGGAAACATAATCGTAGATAGATCTTCGAAAAGACAGAAATAAAACTCAAGATCATCCAACAACATCTATGTCTGAAAAGCTTCTAAAACTAACATAAGAGTTGATGGGACAATACCCAACTAACTCGATAATCTGAAGGGTAAGGAAAATATCAAACTAAAGTAAGGTCTAGCCCTCGAACTATGAGAGCTCACCAAGGTTGACTGGGAGTGGTTGGGAACTCTAGCCACGTAGCTGTAAAGGTACACCTGAATCTGCATCATCAAAGGATGCAGCGCAATATGCGTTAGTACTATGAAATGTACTAAGTATGTGAGCAATGCATAAATCTAAATTAAACATGTTTAGTATACTTAAATAATTGAAATCATGCTTTTAAATATAAAACTAACGCAAAGACTCTAACCTTACCATAAACTAAAATATAATTATAAAGCATAAGTCTGAAATCTGAGTAAGAGTCAAATGCAAGTTTTAAAAGCATAATTGTTTTATGTGGGAGTTCTCTAACCGACATAGACCATATGAGATACATGGAATTCGATGTATCCTCCCCATTGAGAGGACCCAATATACCTTGCCAGGGTATAAAGGCATTACTGTGGCGTGATCACTACATACTGATGCCTAACAAAGGGGACTTAGAACCTACAGGGGCACGTAGTTCTGGGACTTATGGGTGCTCTCACCCATCCAACTCGGTTCTAATACTACTCCCAAAATATACATATACCTCATATAATACTGGGCATCTCTGATGCCAAAACTATTCATAACTGATGACATATCTGATGCCAAAGTTGTTCATAACTGGTGACATATCTGATGTCAAATCTGTTCATAAAGCATAGGTACATATCTGATGTCCAAAACTGTTTGAAAAGCATAAAGACATATTTGATTTCCAAAACTATTTGAAAAGCATAAAGCCATATCTGATGTAAAATCTGTTCATAAAGCATAGGGACATATTTGATGTCCAAAACTGTTTGAAATGCATAAAGACATATCTGATGTCAAATCTGTTCATAAAGCATAGGGACATATCTGATGTCCAAAACTGTTTGGAAAGCATAAAGACATATATGATGTCATGTAGTGTAACGTCATGAGTCTTTATAGCTTAGCATAGCCATAGTTCAAGATATACTTTCTTTTCTAAAATCATACTTGAAGAATTAGGCATGCAATTTCATAAATACATAAAGGCCATGATATCTAATCATGTAGATCTTCTCTTGAAAACATGCAATTTTGTGGATTCATGCTAGAATTCAACTTCCATGCTTGGGCTTTCAAAACCAATAAGAGAATCATAATCAAATCATAAATAATCAATAAGAAACCATGAATTTAAACATAGAAACTGATTTCATAAACTTTCCCCAATTTTTGGTTCAAAACCCTAACTTCATAGTTTCATAATTCAAAATAAGAATTCGGGGTTTTGGGCACAAGGGTGAATAGAACCCATTGTTAAAGACACATACCTTGGTGGAAAATTACCCACTTGATTGGAAATGATGTAGGAGGCTTGACTTGGAGCTTGGAGACTTGAAGCTTGGAGGAACTTTTCTCTTTTGGGAAGCGAATACGGGGCTTAGGAAAGACTTAGGACAATATGGGTGAAAACCCTTCTAGAAATAGTCAAAATGACTTCACTTAGTAGTTAAAAGGGTGGGTCATGACTAAAATTTCCTTGGGAATTAATTGGGAAAAAGATGGAAAAACAGTCAACTTCAGTGACCACGACTCAGTCTACGAGTCATGGTTAAGATAACGGATCGTAGTTTCAATTCGAGAACCAGGCTAGGAAAAATCATACTGCAGATTCATTTCTATGGGTCAATAGGACAGACCCGTAGAATGAATCACGAGTCGTCGATAGGAGTCATAGACTGGGGAACTTTGTTGACTCAAGGTCAAACCACGACTCAAGACTACGGCCCGTCATTCAAATGATGAGTCATAGACTTGACTCATAATTCCTGGAGGGGGACTTGGGAAAATCAGTCCTCTGAAGACATTCCACGAGTCAACAGGATGGACCTGTCATTCAAAAGATGAGTCGTTGTTTGACTCGTGGTTCCTGGGAACACAGAACAATCCACAAGTCAAGTTCCACGAGTGGAACTTCGACTCATAGAATTGTAATGACCCTTCCGGTTATTTCCACGTATAGGTTTTCCTTGAACCGTTAGAGCTTGTTTGTAGCGGCTCCAAGTCACTTAAGGCTCGTCAGGACCGGTATTTCGGTGTCGGGTCCATTTTTTTGGTCGCATTATAAGTTTTGAAGTCAAGCAAGTCGGCAAAAGTTATCGTAAGATCTTTAATAAATTTTCTAAACTTTGAGTAAAATGTCTCGGAGCTTTTCTCTCAATATATAAAGAGTTAGAAGTCCCCCGAAATACCAAATCTAAGGTCTACGAGTCTAGTTTCCAATGCACAAAACCTCACGTCCAAATGATCTCGGGGTAAAAAGTTATGACTATTTTACCGCGGACTGTCTGGCAGAAAATGAGTTGCGAACCGGGTCGCGAACCGTGTCGCGAACCGGGTCGCGAACCGGGTTGGGTCAAACTCGATTTAAGCCTCAACTTCACGTTTTAAAATGCCTTTTCAGTTCTGAAACAGTGAGAAAACATAAGGGAGGATTCCAAGAGAGTTCTTGAGTATCGAAATCGTGCGTATTTGAAAATATTTTATTTATTTTACCACGAATTTATGCAATACCCGAATATATATATAACGGGATAAAAATTTCATGGTGTGCCACCTCCACTTCCACGTGGAAGTGGAGAGAGTGTCAAACCAATGTGTAATGGCAGGTGGCCAAACTTTGGCATGTATGGTAAGTGGTGCATTTAGTGCTACTCATTCCTTTTTTAAAAAGAAAACTTATCACTTTCTCTAACAATTCATGTACTTATGTATGTTGCTGGAACGTTGCTGATTTGGGTTCTTCAAAATTTTCAAAAAATAAAGTTAAGCATTAGGTGGTGGCTATATACTATGTTTACTATGCATGTTAATGAGTGAGTTTTGCAAGGGAAACTAATTTTAAGTAATATTTGATTTTCGAAAGAAATCGATTATCTACGTCAAGTTATTCAAGCCTAATTTCGAGTTTGATTTCATTTCGGAGTTTCTCGGAGTGGTTCGAGCGTGGACATCGTCGTTCTAGCAACTTGTCATCGGACGACAGGTAGGTTACGGTTTATTTTTCCTAGACTCCGCATATATAGGATAAAATTGTATTAATGGGCATCCTTGGGTCGGTTTATTAGGTTGGTACCACAGACCTCGACCGCTTTATTCATGTCCGCCTACTTTTGTTCCTCCGTTGCTTGTAGTAATTGCCGATATATGTTATTTACCCTTGTGGTCTTGTGAGGCCTTGTTGACTCTGGAACATAGAAGGTGGGATTTTGGGAATGTGCGCGAGTCCCGGGCATAGAATTATCCTTCTAGGCTGGTTATGCTTGCTGAGTAGCTGTGGGCCTGTGCAGGGTCGATAGGTTGATTGTGAGCTGCTGGGTAGCTATTGTGTTTGATCATACCATTTTCATGCATATAAAGAGGTTTTATACAGGTTTTACTACGGTTTGGGCTTTGGGCCTACTGGCACCATTTTCTAAAACTTGCATGGCCCGGGGGGCCGTTTTTTATGGAAATATTTTGGAAATGGTTTGATTTAACTTGTGAATATTCCTGGGTAAAAGGAAGTAACATTATGTTTTAAAACACCAGTTTTACTACTAACGCTAGACTCGGCAGGGCCAGGGTGCTAGTTGCGTTTTCTTGCTACTTGAGATGATTTTTAGCCTCGATCGGACCGAGCACCTGAGATGACTTTCTACTGTTTAGACCCGGTTATGCCCGGGCACCCTTGGAGGGGTTTTTTTTGAGATATTTTCCTACTACTTTAGTCCTGGACAGGGTCTGGGCATGCATATTCGAGACTGGGTCTCTATCTTGATACCGGACTTGCTTCCGGGTGACAGGTTTTGATACTGAGTTTTAGTATAGGGTCAGGGACCTCCATAGACCTTGCCATCCGGGCCAGGGGCTATGGGCTGCGTGTGCCGGAGGAAGGGTATACGGTGGAGTAGAGGTATACGGGCAGTGTCCTTCCATGGAACCTACCTGCTGGGCCCGATCGGCACCGGAGGAGGTACATACAGAGATACCATTTCACTTGAGATCTTCATATATCATATCATTCATTGTTTGAGGTTTCACCCTTGTTTGTTGTTTGTTGATTGTACGCTCCGGTAGTATGGGATACTGGAGGGTTTGTTTTCACTTGTTTGTGTTCCTCGGTTGTATGGGCGGCCGGGGGACTGTAGGTAGAATTTTGCTATTTACTTACAGAATTGTTCCGTGTTATGGTTAAGTATGAAATTGGTTACTGCTAGACTGTTAGTTTCGGGATTTGAGATTAATATGATTAGTTGAGTTTGATTCATGTCTCTAAGCATGCCTATCATTACTCTTTCTCTCTTCTTCTTACACTTGAGGTTACCGGTATACCGTCCATTTCGTAAACTTATTATGTATACACTGTTATTGCAAGGACCCCAGTTGCGTTATGTCTTACTTTCACCTGTGCCTATGGCGTGTATATTCTGCTTACTGGCCTCACATGTGGTTCTGTTGATTTCCCTCTAGGCTAGTTCCTGTGTACTTTTCGTTGATTTCTGTGACTGCTTGCTTCTATTCTGTCTGTTACTACGCTTTTATCTTATATGTGCCCAGTCGGCCTATGATACCTACTGGGTACCTTATGCTTCGCATTTGGTGCTCACCCCTACCCTCCTGCATCTTTGGGTGCAAATCCTAGCGTGGGCCATCGTCGTTAGATTGCTGTGATTCGTGCTTGGAGATCTGTTGGGGACTACTTCAGACTGAGGGTGAGCTCTTGGCGATCAGAGCTTAGCTTTAGTTTATCTTTTGCTTCATGTACTCTATTACCATTCAGAGACATCTGTATATATTGTTTTGGATTATTTGCACTCCATGTATGTATATTGGCTCTATACTATGATACCAGGTCTTGGGGTTTGGTTTAGTTTCCGCATATGTATATATATTTATATCCCTTTTATCTATTCTCTTCGTCTTGTTCCCCTATTTGTTAGATAGTAGCCCATTACTAACTGTCCTGGGCTACGGGAATTGGTTTGCCTACTGGGGGGTTGTAGGTGCCATCATGACCAAGAAATCGGGTTGTGACAAGAATGAACTACGGTCTGTAGAATCCACTCGTGGTTCTTAGACCAGAGGATGACCTGCAGGAAACAAACCACGGATCCATTCCATGATTCATGGTTCAAACCACGGCTCATGGTTTGGACCCGTAATCCCTGAAATCATGAAATTTTCTGAAGTTTTAACTTAGATATCTGGATAAATTTTTGAGGTATTACAGATAAAGTATGACCATAAATATATACCAACCAAGCAAAATGGACAAAGTGGTTGGCACAGGTTATCACTGATGGAGCATTGGAGTGTCTTTATTAAGCAAAGTCAAAAATAACTAAACCATCATTGAGCTTTAATGCAAAATTGGTGGGCTATAGTCCATCTCTGTCTCATGCCGACTGGGTGTCACAATCAATTAACACTAAAGCAGGCTATTTTGGTAGCGAGTCTGATGTCAAAATATAAGTTGAACTTTGTCCAGATTATTGTAGAGGAGATCTGAGAGAGGATGACAAAAATTGCTATATCATATCTCTTTCCCTGTTTGATCAACCAGTTATGGGACTATGTTGGTGTCTCACTCTTATCTGGTATTGACCGTGATGTTTTGACCATAAAAACACATAATTCGGATAGGTCAAAGGTTCAACATTAGGGTCGGCTGAACCTACTACTATTTATGATGCTTTCACTTTGCCTGTGGAGATGGCACCATTTGTTGCAGCACTGCCATCACCACAAGAGAGCTTGAATGAGGCCACCCCTACAGCCATAGGGG
Source organism: Jaltomata sinuosa (assembly GCA_003996215.1). Taxonomy (NCBI): domain Eukaryota; kingdom Viridiplantae; phylum Streptophyta; class Magnoliopsida; order Solanales; family Solanaceae; genus Jaltomata; species Jaltomata sinuosa. The sequence goes on along the minus strand of QJPP01000822.1, from coordinate 40,693 downwards.
AAGAGGCTATTGTTACTTCAGGCTTCCCCCACAGTGATGAGATAACTAAGAAGCAAAAAAAGGCTGACAGGGCATTGCATAAAGCAACCAAAGAAAAAATGAAAGAGTCTCTTGCAGATCAGCAGATTCGCGTGAACGTAGTCAGTAGAGGTGCATCAGGTAGCGTAGTACAATCTAGTACTAAAACTTCTTTAGACCCTATTGTAGGAGCACCAAAGACTAGTGCAGTTTGTGATGATGAGAAAGTTGCAGATGCAGCTGCTATTGATGAGAGTGATACAAGTGCGGTACCATCGGCCCCGTCATCTACACCAGTCACCGACGCTTAAGAGCCATAGGTAAGTTCTCACCTCCCTCACATTTATATTTTTCTTGTGCATTAGGGATAATGCATGACTTTTTGCTGGGGTGGGAGAAGTTCGGAGTGTATCTTGGTGAAATCTTAAGTAACCAAGTTACACGCATTATGGCGCAATGTTAAATCGGGTGCTTCTTGGGAGGCAACCCAAGAGGTCCAAGTACCCACGTTCTTAGGGTTTTCTTGTTGTGTTCTTTCCCTAAGGACTTTTATTTTGGTTGAACTAGCATGTTTAGATTGTTTGATGTGATAGGTAGATGTAGCTAGGAAGACTTTTCCATGATGTAAATTGGCACACACATATTTTTGAATAAAATAAGACCCTTCCAAAAAAAAAATGTTATGTGCTTCAAGATTGACATGTTGACCTGTTTGACTCAATTTTTGACATTGTGCATATCGAATCTGATAAAAGTGCTAATCTGGTGTGCCACATGAATAACTAGTAATTAGTAATGTAATCTTATGACATGTGTGTGCGAGGTATGTTAGCTCAGTTCTTACTTTGTTTGTGCAATCCATAACGTGCCCGGTTAGTCTTGGTTAGGTTGTAGGATAGTTGGTTAGGAAAGGATCATAGGCATTTTTTATTTTATTCCACTTACCCTAAATGACCATCCAAAGAAATTATATCCCTTGATCTCTGATTTTTTAGCCTAAATTGACCCTTTTATTGTTTAGCGTATTCGCCTTCTCAATTTTTCTTCAAACCTTTAGTTTGCCTTGGTCCCTTCTTGGACACTGTGCACCTCAACTCAGGCAAATCACATAAGTTGAGGGTAGCTACTGTAGAGGTATATGAAAAGAAAAGGCTAGTAGTAAAAGGGGGAATAATGGGTGTGGCGTATGCAAGAAAAGAAAAAAAAAGAGAGAAAAAATAAAAAAAATAAGAAAAGAAAAAAAGAGAAAGTTGAGTTTGAAACAAATAGTCGCGCCCATCACAAAAAGAAGGAAAGAGAATAAAAGGAGAATAGGGAGGAAAAAGATAAAACAAAAGTGGTTTAAAGTTGAAGAAAGATAGCATATTATCAAGGAGGGCATAATCACTATTTCCCAAATATACAATACTCATCCCCAAGCATATGTTACAAGACGAATAAAGTCCTATAGTGATCTTAGTCCAGCTGTTCAAAAACTGAAGCATAGAAAATAAGGTCAAGCCTATTGTATTGTGCATGCATAACTTGAACTTCTATGAGAGTGTGAGCGCACTTTGATAAAACAGTCCCATTTTTGTTGCATATATGTGTGAGGGACTTTTCTTTGATTTGTGAGGGCACTAGGGTAACATTATCTAGCTAGTGTGTGTGAAGTTGTGCAACTGGTGTATGCTTGTTTGTCTGTCAAGAGCACAAGGTCATTCTTTGATCCTTCAGTGTTAGCTAGCAATGCTTGAAATGATGCACATCTGTTTTGAAAACAAAGGAAGGGTAGGTTGTGATAGAAGAGCGTGTGACCAAAGTGTTCAAACAATGATTGTTGTTGCTTTCCTAGTCTGCTGATGCCTACGCATCATGGTAGAGTCATATTTTGTTGCTTGAGGACAAGAAAATATTCTAAGTTAAGGGTGTTGATGCACCTCACAGCTTAAAATTTTAGGATTTTGGGAGTTCTTAAGTGGTTTTTGTTATATATGATGCTCGTTTGCTACTTGTGCAGGAAAAATGACTTCTAATAAGAAAAGAGATGAGTTTTGGCAGTTCTGGCATAAAATAGTTCCCCATGGGCCATGAGATGCTCCATAGGCTGTGGGAATGAACCAGATAAGAATTACAAGGAAAATTCACCTAATGGCCACGTGCGACAAGCCGTAGGACTTGCCATGAGTTGTTAGGACCATTGTAAGAATGATCTAGTAAAGTTTACAAAGGAAGCCTTCAGCCGATGACCACCTGTGATGAGCTGTGGGACTTGCCATAAGTCGTCAGGCCAGACCGTGAGAAAGATATAAAACAAGCCAAACATAGGATCTTTGCTGAAGACTACTTCAGATGGGCCGTGCAAATTGCCACAGGCTGTTGGCCTGTGTAGTGGGAATGAGGCAGAGCCTAATTACATAAATTAAAGAAGATCTGAGGGTTAGCCATGATAGGTCGTGGTACTGACCATGGGAAATGTCGAGTCCAAATTTTTCCGTTCATTTAGGATTCAAATTTATGTCTATAAATACTTTTCTTAGGGTTTCTTTTAACTGTTACTCGACATACTCGACCTATATTGATATTATTGATTTAGTTTTATGTAATTTTTGAAGATTAATACAGAATTCTTTCATCGTTCTTGATTCTTGAAGATTGTTTTATTGATTATTCTTCGATTTTCATGGGGAACACACGTACGTTTAGTCTTATAAATTCTTCTATGATCATTCCAAGCATGAGCAGCTAAGCATTATAGCTAGGGTTGTGGGAACCATGATTGATTAACAAATGTAGGTTAAGTAATTAATAATTCTTGAATGATGAAGATGCATGTATTGTTAAACTCTTCAGTTTAATTGATTCTGAATGATGTACAACGTTAGAACCCGCCATAAATCTTTACTTGCCATATCAAGAAGGTAATAGATTAGGAAAAGATATTACCAACAAAGATTTGAGGCTACCAACCCTTATCTAATGATTTGACACTGACCGGAGATAATCAATCTGAGATGATTAGTGAAGTTTAGTAATTCGACACTTGTGAGACTGACCGAAGATCAAGTGAAATTCTCCTAAGTGAGCCGACCAGACCTTAGTTGAACTCTAACGAATTCACTAGTTTTGCATGCATATCACAAGAATAGATCACTAGTCACGACTGCCTACTAAGTTTTGAAATCATGGGAACATAGTCCTAGTTCCTTCTAAATTATTAAACACAACTCAAAAGATCTTGCAAACAATTGGTTATTGATAAATTTTGAACAATTGCTACTTTTACTTATTTTTGCAATACCTCTTTGGAAATAACAATTACTAGTCAAATATTCACTATTGACGTAGTTTTCACCAAATTCTCTGTAGGATTCGACCCCAACCTCATTGGATTCTATATTTGACAATGATCACTTTATATCCCAATTAAGATGTGTAATTTAGGCGTATCAGGAGTGCCCTAAAAAAATCATAAGCTAAACGCCCCTTAGAAGGACGGCTAGTGTGTTCTCTCTTTTTTTTTAATTATTTCCTATGTTCTTATCATTTTTCATCCTAAGGATCCTCCAAGTTTTCAAGGACAGTTTTCTCACTACTATGAATGGAGCGAACCCTCTGGTGGAGAAAACCCTATCATATGGGATCAATGACAAAAGATCTCCCCAAGGCATCTAGGCATGGAAAGGCTATCGAGAGGAATTTGAAGGCCTAAAAGGACATGCTACACTTTTTTTCCTTCTACCAAGTTTTTGTCCCATAAAGGGTTTTTACTGGCAAGATTTTTAATGAAGTAGCAGTAGAGTCTTCCAGGAGGAGATTATTCTCTCTATCTCCTATATTTTATATCGGCTGAAAGGCTTCAAAAGGACAGTGATATGAGTAAAAATATAAAAGTTTCCTGGAAAATAAGCTTAGATCCTCTTGCAAATGCGAAACTTACTTCCCTAGTAATAAAAACTAGCTCTTGAGTGTGGGTGCAGCATGCCTAGAGCACTCAGATATCAAAATCCTATAATATTGAGGATGGCTCGCTTTCAACAACAAAGAGGAAATGAGCCAAAGTCAAAGGCCCAGCATCTCGAGTAGGCAACCCTTTATTCCCCTCACTAAGTGATAAGCCTTAACCCCGGGTCCCCTACAATAGTGTAATAACACTAGGTACTGTCGAAGAGGTCAAAAGTGACTTTCAAATTATCAGACTTAGGAACACGATTTCCAGTCAAGACACCAAAATTGTAGCCCCACTGGAAAGATGCATTTACACGAAATATATGGACTAATCATCCGATAGCAAAAAATTGAGGCAGCTCCATCCTGCCCTCAGAGCTAACCCAATCATGAGGTGCTCTCAGAAAATTATGAAAATTTAAGTCCAAAAGTCCTAAGTCAAAAATTGACTAAATAGAAATATTTCTCTAAAAATGCTACGCTCTAAAGTAATTTGGTGACGTTCGTACTTAGATGTTCAGCTCCTTAAAAATAAAAGAGATCCATCTTCGAATTGTGAGGTATATTAATTAGACCTAAAAGGTAATCGATCGGACTAAAAGCAAAGAATCGTGCTGACCTTATAAGATGAATGCAGAAGAAGCACTAAAAAATAACTGGCTTGTGACTATCTTTGATCATCAAATAAACCAACACTTACTAACACTGCTAGGATTGGTATGTATAGAACCCAAAATGAGGCACGCCAAGGGCAGAATGCCTCAAGGGAACCCCCAAGAGGCCGCAATATGCTAATCGGAGAGGTGTGTTCGACGAAGTCGAAGAGTTAACAAGTTTGGTCTCACTATTGAAAAGGGAATACCAAGCAATACTTTTATGATGGAAAAATTCAAAAGGAAATAACATGTTGCTTGCTAAAAAGAGAATAGGAGAAAATCCATAGAACCACATGAAAAGCATAAAAACTTCCTTCTTTATTATGCCTAAAATGTCTCATAAATTACAGATTGCATGCCAAATAGGCACAATGAACTAATAGACCGAACATGATTACAATTCATGAAACTCAAAGTATACGGGCCCAAGTCAATCTCCAAGGTGGTTAAAATATTTCCCTTTATCATGGCCACGGAGAACCTTGAGTGGACAAAGATCTGTGGGTGGATTTCTGTGTTGATTCAACGACACACAAGGCCACGAAGAAAGGCATGCTACTCAAAATAAGTAAAGACTTGTGTGGAAAGCATCATCGAAGGTCAACCAAGGAAGAAGCCTCGAGAACAGAAGTGGGAAACAACAAGAAAAAGTTGGCCAAAATGCTTTCCCTTCACCTCTCGGTGCGACCCTCGTTTCTTGAAAGATATGGACCTTCTTGGCTAGAGCAATCTGATTAAGCCTAGACAAAGGATCAATAAGATTACCTTTGGGCAAGAGGTTTGTTCAGTAGTGTTCCTGGCATGCCCTGAAGCTACCCCCTAGACGCAACACGGTGCTTAGGATCACAAGTGACCCCAAGCTAACCCATGGCCTGGCATAACTAAACATTTCTGAATAAATGTACTAAAACATGCGTATGCTATCTGGTTTAAATCATAAGTTCAGAAACTAATCCAAACACCTTAGCCATATATATAGAAAACATAATAAGTCTGTACATAGAGCTGACAACCTGAAAGCTGAATCTAGTTCAATGTCTGAAAGCCTCTAACTGATGTGAGTTGCTGGGACAATCCCCCAACTAACTCTAAAAGTCTGAAAAAAATTAAAATATAGGACTGAATAAATAAACATAACTATCATCCTCGAAACTATAAGGACTCACCACTGATCTGCTGAGTAGGACTAGAGAATCGCACTACGCGCGGTCTGGATACTAAGCGCCTGAACCTACATAATGATAAGATGTAGCACAAAAGTATGCATCAGTACTCTGAATGTACTCAGCATGCGGGATATACAGATAGTTGAATATACAAATACTGAAGAGGTAGATGAGATGTTGAACATGATAAATAGATAGAAATATAAACTAAGAGGTAAACTGACTGCAATGACCAAGTATTAAATCATGAACTGTAACATTCTGAACTGAACTGAATAACTGAAAGATGGAAACAAGGTCAACGCAAGTACTGAATCTGAACTGTAGGAGCTATTGTTAACCAATATACCCCAAGCTAAGCTAACTATGGGGATAACCTGTAACCCTGGCTGTGAGGGTGTTCATATCTTGACAAGGATACAAAGAAACCTGATGTGGATCCACTAAACTGATGTCCACAAGGGAAAGGGGTGCCATGCCTGATTCGATGGGTGACCCCTTTACAACCTATGGTGGCGCCATAGTTCTAGGACTGGGGGACTTTCAATAAAGGTCTCCGCCTAAGCTGATGGGTGAGCCTTTATCCCTTCATCCATTTGGTGCTACGTCTTCTCCCAACTGAATATATAAGAAATGAATGCAAACTGAAATACTGTATAGCTCAAATACTGATATAACTCAGAATGCACAACAACACTGAAAACTGAAGGCATTCAAACCATGAATCATGACTGACTTAATTATCTAACTAGCAAGTATAAATTATGGGTACTGAAATTAACACATGCTAGGGTTACTAAATTATATACGTATGGCTATCCTATGTTCCTAAAAAAACATGTAATGAATTTCATACAAGCAATAAAATCTAAATTGCAATGACTTCATAAGGTCTAGGAACCCTAGGTCTGAAGAACTAATTGAAAACTGAAGAACTAGACTGAATCTAGGGACTCAATGGGTAAAAGGGACTCATTGATGAAATCTCATATACTTGGAAGAATATTCTATGGTGAAATCTTTGGGTTTTGGAGCTGAGCTTGAAGAAACCTCCTGGTTGTTCTTGAGAGGAATAGATGCTTCTTTTCTCCTAGTTTCTTCTAACTGTCGATTAGTTTAGGAAGAATGGGGAAATAAGAGTAAAAATACCTTTAATTACCCCTAAAATGACCTAGGGTCATAGTTAAAAAGGGTAGGAAAAAGACTAAAATGCCCCTGACTTAAAAGAAAAATTGCAAAAATTTTCTCGCTGGATGGGCTACATGATGGACGCCGGACCTGCGATGTCCTATCGGACCTTGTCTTTGGGAAGGGCTAGGTTGTATCTAGTCCCTGGATAATTTCCATGATGGGTTGCCACGGCTCGTCACATCCATGATGATTGTAGTGGCTGCCCATTAGGACAAAGAAGAAGTTGAGGTGAGACACTCGCTGCTTCTCATAGCGGGGGATAATAGCCCCTGGTGGCTACCATGCTCGTTGACTTTTTCCATTGAGCTGGGGGTGGCTGGTAGAGCCATTGGGCACTTCCCACGGTGACTCTGATGGCCCATAAAACTTCTGACACCCGTGGAGTCAACCTGTGATACTTGACAGTTGCAGAAAGATGTTGAGTTTTTCTGAGGTTTTAAGTTTTAAATGTTGGCATAATTTTCGGGTTGTTGAAATATCTCCCCTTTGGGATCATTCAACCTCGAATGACGACTAAACAAGTTGGGTTTGGAGGGAAAGAGCTGCAATCTCAACCAACTGGGTACTGAGAGCTGATGTCTACCTGAATTGAGTCCTAAGGACATGGAAACATGCTGAGAATGCGGGAATAAATGAGGAAACATGATAGTGAGGCTGAAATGCATGGGAAAATTGAGAAAGTGAAGAGGAGCTATTACCTCAAGTTGGAGCTGGATCGTAAGGAAATAGGTGAGGGTACTTGGCAATCATAGTTTCTTCTGATTTTCAAATAGCCCCCTCAACTGACTGATTCCTCCATAAAACTTTCACCGAATAGACTTCCTTGTTTTCTTAACCTACGAACCTGATGGTCATGAATCTCAATTAGAACCTCTTCATAGGTGATGCTATCCTTCACACCCACATTCTCTAATGGAACAATCGATGACGGATCCCCAACACACTTCTTCAACTGCGAAATATGGAAGACTAGATGAACCGCTGCTAGCTCGGCTAACAATTCTAACTCATAGGCCACATTACCAACCCTCTTTAGTATTCTATAAAGACCTACATATCTGGGACTCAGCTTCCCTTTCTAGCCAAATCTCATCACACGCTTCATGGGTGACACTTTCAGGAAAACCCAATCATCAGCCCCAAACTCCAAGTTCCTTCTCCTCATATCTGCATAGGACTTCTGACGACTCTGGGCTATCTTCAACCTCTCCCTAATAAGTTGAAATTTCTCCATAACCTCATGAAATGATTCCAGCCTCCCAATCAATGCTTCTTAGGGTTTCTTTTAATTGTTACTCGACATACTCGACCAATATTGATATTGTTGACTTAGTTTTATGTACTTTTGAAGATTAATACAGAATTCTTTCATCATTCTTCATTCTTGAAGATTGTTTTATTGATTGTTCTTCAATTTTCATGGGGAACACACGTACGTTTAGTCTTATAAATTCTTCTATGATCATTCCAAGCATGAGCAGCTAAGCGTTATAGCTAGGGTTGTAGGAACCATGATGGATTAACAAATGTAGGTTAAGTAATTAGTAAGTCTTGAATGATGAATATGCATGTATTGTTAATCTCTCCAGTTTAATTGATTCTAAACGATTTACAACGTTAGAACCCGCCATAAATCTTTACTTGCCAGATCAAAAAGGTAATAGATTAGGAAAGGATATTAACAACAAAGCTTTGAGGCTACCTACCCTCATCTAATGATTTGACACAGACCGGAGATAATCAATCTGAGACGATTAGTGAAGTTTAGTAATTCGACACTTGTGAGACTAATCGAAGATCAAGTGAAATTCTCCTAAGTGAGCCGACCAGACCTTAGTTGAACTCTAACGAATTCACTAGTTTTGCATGCATATCACCAGAATAGATCACTAGTCATGACTGCCTACTAAGTTTTGAAATCATGGAAACATAGTCCTAGTTCCTTCTAAATTATTAAACACAACTCAAAAGATCTGGAAAACAATTGGTTATATAACTCTTGAACAATTGCTACTTTTACTTATTTTTGCAATACCTCTTTGGAAATAACAATTACTAGTCAAATATTCACTACTGACGTAGTTTTCACCAAATTCTCTGTAGGGTTTGACCCCAACCTCATTGGATTCTTTATTTGACAATAATTACTTTATATCTCAATTAAGATGTGTAATTTGAGCGTATCAGGAGTGCCCTAAAAAATCATAATCTAAACGCCCCTTAGAAGGACGGCTAGTGTGTTCTCTCTTTTTTTTTAATTATTTCCTATGTTATCATTTTTCATCCTAAGGATCCTCCAAGTTTTCAAGGATAGTTTTCTCACTACTATGAATGGAGCGAACCCTCTAGTGGAGCAAACCCTATCATCTGGGATCAATGACAAAAGATCTCCCCAAGGCCTCTAGGCATGGAAAGGCTATCGAGAAGAATTTGAAGGCCTGAAAGGACGTGCTACAGTTTTTTTCCTTCTACCAAGTTTTTGTCCCATAAAGAGTTTTTACTGGCAAGCTCTTTACTGAGGTAGCAGTAGAGACTTCCAGGAGGAGCTTATGATCTCTATCTTCTATATTTTATATCGGCAGAAAGGCTTCAAAAAGACAGTGATACGAGTAAAAATATAAAAGTTCCTGGCAAATAAGCTTCGATCCTCTTGAAAATGCGGAACTTACTTCCCTAGCAATAAAAACTAGCTCTTGAGTGCGAGTGCATCATGCCTAGAGCACTCAGATATCAAAATCCTATAATATCGAGGATGGCTCGCTTTTAGCAACAAAGGGGAAATGAGCCAAAGTCAGAGACCCAGCATCTCAAGTTTGCAACCCTCTATCCCTCTCACTAAGGGATAAGCCTTAACCTCAGGACCCCTACAATAGTGTAAAAACACTAGCGACTGTCGAAGAGGTCAAAAATGACTTTCAAATTATCAAACTCAGGAACACGATTTACAGTCAAGACACCAAAATTGTAGCACCCTTGGAAAGATGCATTCACACGAAATATATGGACTAATCATCTGATAGCATAAAATTGAGGCAGTTCCATCGTGTCCTTAGAGAAAACCCAATCATGAGGTGCTCTCAGAACATTACGAAAATTTAAGTCCAAAAGTCATAAGTCAAAAATCGACTAAATAGAGATATTTCTCTAAAAATGCTACGCTCTAAAGTATCTTGGAGACGTTCGTACTTAGATGCTCAGATCCTTAAAAATAAAACATATCCCTTCTTGAATTATAAGGTATATTAATTAGACCTAAAAGGTACTCGATCGGACTAAAAGCAAAGAATCGCGCTGACCTTATAAGATGAATACGGAAGAAGCATTAAAAAATAACTAGTTTGTGACTATCTTTGATAATCAAATAAACCAACACTTACTAACACTGCTAGGATTGGTATGTATAGAACCCAAAATGAGGCACTCCAAGGGTAGAATGCCTCAAGGGAACCCCCAAGAGGCCGCAATATGTTAATCGGAGAGGTGTGTTCGACGAAAACGAAGAGTTAACAAGTTTGGTCTCACTATTCAAAAGGGAATACCAAGCAATACTTTCATGACGGAAAGATTCAAAAGAAAATAACATGTTTTTTGCTAAAAAAAGAATAGGAGAAAATCCATAGAACCACATGAAAAGCATAAAAACTTCCTTCTTTATTATGCCTAAAATGTCTCATAAATTACAGATTACATGCCAAATAGGCGCAATGAACTACAAGACCGAATGGGATTACAAATCATGAAACTCAAAGTATGCGGGCCCAAGTCAATCTCCAAGGTGGTTAAAATATTTCTCTTTATCATGGCCACTGAGAACCTTGAGTGGCTAAAGATCTGTGTGTGAATTTATGTGTTGATTCCACGACACACAAGGCCACAAAGAGAGTCATGCTACTCAAAATAAGTAAAGCCTTGTGTGGAAAGCATCATCGAAGGTCAACCAAGGCAAAAGCCTCGATAACAGAAGTGGGAAACAACAAGAAGAAGTTGGCCAAAAAGCTTTCCCTTCACCTCTCAGTGCGACCCTTATATCTTGAAAGATATGGACCTTCTTGGCTAGACCAATCTAATTAAGCCTAGACAAAGGCTCAATAAGATTACCTTTGGGTAAGAGGTTCGTTCAGTAGTGTTCCTGTCATGCCCCGAGGCTACCCCCTAGACACAACATGGTGCTTAGAATCACAAGTGACCCCCAGCTAACCCATGGCCTGGTATAACTAAACATTTATGAATAAATGTACTAAAACATGCGAATGCTATCTGGTTTAAATCATAAGTTCAGAAACTAATCCAAACAACTTAGCCATATATATAGAAAACATAATAAGTCTGTACGTAAAGCTGATAACCTGAAAGCTGAATCTAGTTCAATGTATGAAAGCCTCTAACTGATGTGAGTTGTTGGGACAAGCCCTCAGCTAACTCCAAAAGTCTGAAAAAAATTAAAATATAGGACTGAATAAATAAACATTACTATCATCCTCGAAACTATAAGGACTCACCACTGATTTGCTGAGTAGTACTGGAGAATCGCACTACGCGCGGTCTGGATACTAAGCGCTTGAACCTAAATCATGATAAGATGTAGCATAAAAGTATGCATTCAGTACTCTGAATGTACTCTGTATGTAGGATATACACATAGCTGAATATACAAATACTGAAGAGGTATATGAGATGTTGAACATGATAAATAGACTGAAATATGAACTAAGAGGTAAACTGAGTGCAATGACCAAGTATTAAATCATGAACTGTAAAATTCTGAACTGAACTGATACTGAAAGACTGAATACAAGGTCAATGCAAGTACTGAATCTGAACTATAGGAGCTACTGTTAACGAATATACCACAAGCTAAGCTAACTATGGGGCCAACCTGTAACCCTGGCTGTAAGGGTGTTCATTTCCTGACAAGGATATAAAGAAACCTGATGTGGATCCACTAAACTGATGTCCACAAAGGACAAGGGTATCATGCCTGATTTGATGGGTGACCCCTTTACAACCTATGGTGGCGCAATAGTTCTAGGACTCTGGGACTTCCACTAAAGGTATCAGCCTATAAGCTGATGGGTGAGCCTTTATCCATTCATCCATTCGATGCTATGTCTACTTCCAACTGAATATATAAGAAATGAATGCAAACAGAAATATTGTATGGCTCAAATACTGATATAACTCAGAATGCACAACAACACTGAAAACTGAAGGCATTCAAACCATGACGCATGACTGACTTAATTATCTATCTAGCAAGTATAAATTATGGGTACTGAAATTAACACATGCTAGGGTTACTAAATTTTATATGTATGGCTATCGCAGGTTACCAAAAAAAACATGTAATGAATTTCATACAAGCAATAAAATCTAAATTGCAATGACTTCATAAGGTCTAGGAACCCTAGGTCTGAAGAACTAATTGAAAACTGAAGAACGAGGCTGAATATAAGGACTCAATGGGTAAAAGGGACTCATTGATGAACTCTCACATACCTGGAAGAATATTCTACGGTGAAATCTTTGGGTTTTTGGGGCTGAGCTTGAAGAAACCTCCTGGTTGTTCTTGAGAGGAATAGATGCTTCTTTTCTCCTAGTTTTTTCTAAGTGTCAACTAGTTTAGTAAGAATGAGGAAATAAGAGTAAAAATACCATTAATTACCCCTAAAACGACCTAGGGTCAGAGTTAAAAAGGGTAGGAAAAAGACTAAAATACCCCTGACTTAAAAGAAAAAATGCAGAAATTTTCTCGCCGGATGGGCTACATGACGGACGTCGGATATGCAATGTCCCATCAGACCTGGTATTCGGGAAGGGCTAGGTTGGATCTAGTCCCTGGATAATTTCCACGATGGGTTGCCACAGCCCGTCACATCCATGACGACTGTAGTGGCTGTCCATTAGGACAAAGAAGAAGTTGAGGTCAGGCACTCGCTGCTTCTCACATCGGGGGCCGATATCCCCTGGTGGCTACCATGCTCGTCGCCTTTTTCCATTGAGCTGGGGGTGACTGGTAGGGCCATTGGGCGCTTCCCAAGGTAACTCCGACGGCCCATCAAACTTCTGACGCCCGTGGAGTCAACCTGTGAGACTTGACAGTTGCAGAAAGATGTTGAGTTTTTCTGAGGTTTTAAGTTTTAAATGTTTTGGTATGAATTTAGGGGTGTTACAATATATCCTCCTTGGGATCATTCATCCTCTAATGAAGACTAAACATGTTGGGTTTGGAGGGAAAGATCTGCAATCCCTACGAACTGGGTACTAAGAGTTGATGTCTACCTTATTTGAGTCCTAAGGACATGGAAACATGCTGAGAATGCGGGAATAGATGAGGAAACATGATATTGAGGCTGAAATGCATGGGAAAACTGAGAAAGTGAAGAGGAGATATTACCTCAAGTTGGAGCTGGATCGTAAGGAAATAGGTGAGGGTACTTGGCAATCATGGTTTCTTCTGTTTTTCAAATAGCCCCCTGAACTGACTGATTCCTCTATAAAACTTTCACCGAAGAGACATACTTGTTTTCTCAACCTATGAACCTGATGGTTAAGAATCCCAATTGGAACCTCTTCATAGGTGAGATTATCCTTCACACCCATATTCTCTAATGGAACAATCGATGACGGATCCCCAACACACTTCTTCAACTGCAAAATGTGGAAGACTGGATGAACCGCGTCTAACTCGGCTAATAATTCTAACTCATAGGCCATATTACCAACCCTTTTTAGTATTCTATAAAGACCTACATATCTGGGAGTCATCTTCCCTTTCTTGCCAAATCTCATCACACCCTTCATGGGTGACACTTTCAGGAAAACCCAATCATCAGCCCCAAACTCCAAGTCCCTTCTCCTCATATCTGCATAGGACTTATGACGAATCTGGGCTATCTTCAACCTCTCCCTAACAATTTGAACTTTCTCGATAGCCTCATGAAATGAATCCGGCCTCCTAATCAATGATGCTTCACCTACTTCAAACCAGCCAATAGGTGATCTACACCTACGCCCATAAAGTTCCTCATACGGAGCCATCTGAATCCTGGAATGGAAGCTGTTATTGTAGGCAAACTCTATGAGAGGTAAGTGATCATCCCAACTGCCTTTGAAATCAATCACACGAGCTCTCTACATGTCCTGCTGTATGGTACGCTCTGCCTGACCATCCATGATGTTTACAAAGGAAGCCTTCAGCCAATGACCACCTGTGATGAGCCATGAGACTTGCCATAAGCCATCAGGCCAGACCGTGAGAAAGATATAAAACAAGCCAAACATAGGATCTTGGCTGAAGACGACTTCTGATGGGACGTGCAGATTGCCACAGGCCGTTGGCCTGTGTCGTGGGAATGAGGCAAAGCCTAATTACAAAAACTAAAGTAGATCTGAGGGTTAGCTATGATGGGCCGTGGGACTGACCATGGGAAGTGCCGAGTCCAAATTTTTCATTTCATTTAGGATTCAAAATTATGTCTATAAATACTTTCCTTAGGGTTTCTTTTAACTGTTACTCGACATACTCGACCTATATTGATATTGTTGACTTAGTTTTATGTACTTTTGAAGATTAATACAGAATTCTTTCATCATTCTTGATTCTTTAAGATTGTTTTATTGATTGTTCTTCGATTTTCATGGGGAACACACATACGTTTAATCTTATAAATTCTTCTATGATCATTCAAGCATGAGCAGCTAAGCGTTATAGCTAGGGTTGTGGGAACAATGATGGACTAACAGATGTAGGTTAAGTTATTAGTAATTCTTGAATGATGAAGATGCATGTATTATTAATCTCTTCACTTTAATTGATTTTGAATGATGTACAACGTTAGAACCCGCCATAAATCTTTACTTGCAAGATCAAGAAGGTAATAGATTAGTAAAAGATATTAACAACAAAGATTTGAGGCTACCAACCCTCATCTAATGATTTGACACCGACCGAAGATAATCAATCTGAGACGATTAGTGAAGTTTAGTAATTCGACACTTGTGAGAGTGTTCATACCTTGCCAAGGGTTCAAACAAATCTAAAGTGGATCCACTAAACTGATGTCCACAATGGACAAGGCTGTCATGCCTAATCTGACTGGTGAACCCTTTAGAACCTATGGTGGCACCATAGTTCTGGGACTCGGGGACTTCTACTAAAGGTCTCAGCCTAAATTAATGGGTGCTCCTTCATCACTTCATCCACTGAAATACTGGATAGATCAAATACTTATATAAGTGAGAATGCACAATAATACTGAAAACTAAAGGCATTCAAACCATGAAGCATGACTGACTGAATTATCTAACCAGGAAGTATAAATTATGGGTACTAAAATTAACACATGCTAGGGATACTAAATTCTGTACGTATGGTTGTCCTAGGTTCCTAAGAAAACATGTAATGAATTTTATCCAAGTAATAAAATCTGAATTGCAATGACTTCATAAGATCTAGGAACCCTAGGTCTGAAGAACTAATTGAAAACTAAAGAAGTAGACTGAATCTAAGTACTCAATTTGTGAAAGGGACCCACTGATGAAATCCCACATACCTGTAAGAAGATTCTACGGTGAAATCTTTGGGTTTTGAGGTTGAGCTTAAAGAAAACCTCTTGTTTGTTCTTGAGAGGAATAGATGCTTCTTTCTAAGTTTCTTCTAAGTGTCGATTAGTTTAGGAAGAATGGGGAAATAAGAGTAAAAATCCCTTCAATTACCCCTAAAATGACCTAGGATTGGAGTTAAAAAGGGTAGGAAAAATACTGAAATGCCCCTAACTTAAAAGAAAAATTGCAGAAATTTTCTTGCTAGATGGGCTACCTGATGGCCCATCAGACCTAGTTGTTGGGAAAGTCTAGGATGGTGTTGGTCCATGGACGATTTCCATGATGGGATCCCATGGCCCATCTTATTCATGACGACCATGGTGGCCACTCATTGAGATAGAGAAGAAGGTGAGGTGAGGCACTGGCCCCTTCCTATGGCTGGGTCCAACAACCCATGATGGCTACCATGCCCATCGCCTTTTTATGTCAATCTGGGGGTAGCTGGCAGAGCCACTGGGAACTTCCCACGGTGACTTCAATGACCCGTCGGACTTCTGACGCCTGTGGAGTCAGCTCGTGGGACCTGACAGTTGCAGAAGATGCTGAGTTTTTCTAAGATTCTAAGTTTTAAATGCTGGTATGAATTCCAGGGTCTTACAATTATGAGGATCTTGGACAGATCTCGCATATTTGCAGGTTGGATGAGCCCAGATCCCAGGATTACTGAAGAGGAGAGGGGTGGGGTGAAATGCCTTTTACCACTCTTTATCTTAGGCTCGTCTATAGTTTTTACCTTAACCTCATAAAAAACCATAGCAACCATACCTCAGTTATGGGTCGGGATCAAAAAACAAGGATTATACAAAAACTGTAAAAAAAAAGTAAAGCGCAAAATTAAATTCAAGGAAGGAATCTTCCATGGAAGTGATCTCTCTATTTATCGTACTAGGTGTGGGGAAAGTAGAAGATTTGAAAGAGAGAAGGACATAAGCAAGAAAGGTTGGTTTTTATAGTGCTAATACCATTTAATGCATGAGAAAGTAAGGGGCGTAGATATTTTCCATGTGGATGGCGGAGTCAATGCCCCTAGAGCATTATACGACATTTCCCGAGAAATGAGGTGCCTAGGCTGACTTTTTGTTCCCCTAGAACTGACAGTTCAGATCCTGAGCGAAGAACTTGTTCAGTTTCTTTGTTTAAAGAAAATGATGGTGAAAATCCTTTGCCACTTAATTTCAGTAAGAATACAAAGGGCCACGGTCGAGGCTTCATAAATACAAAAGGAAAAGTTATAAAAAAATTCACAATCTAACAGTTGTGACAACCAAAAGGGGCTATCCTACCCTTAGAGTCGTTGACTGGGCTTTCATTAAAAATCCCCGCCAATAGGAGGAGTATGGGACCCCTTATAGTCAGAGCTCAGATGATCATCAAGATCGACTATTACTTGAGACTTGGCAGTTTCCTTGTCGAAATCTAGGCCACCCTCTCTCACTTCTTTCAAAATTTGGATTCACAAAATATAGGCATCTCGGGCCTTCCCCAAGTTGAGGCATTTCTTTTTGAGTCTGGATTTCTCATCAAGAGAGATAAATCTTTCTTTTCAAGCATTGGACCTTCACCTAATATAGCATTAGAGCATCTGAGGAAGGTTCAACTTCTTCCTAGCGATACGCCCCCACGCTTGCTAGAAAATGCTCTCTCTCAACTCAGACTGCCTTCTCATAAGTTTCTAGATCATGATATCATGTGAAGTGTTCTCACGCTGCAAGGCTTCAACTTCTTTGAACTAATGGCGAGCATCACCTCGATACCCTTCTCACTCATTTAACATCATATCTCTCTTGATTCCCAGTGCCTCAAGTTTAGAAGCTCGCTGTGTTAGGGACTTGGTAGAAGAGGATTTGTCCCCCATAATAATTGACGCCTTCTCAAGCCAACTATACTTAAGGAATAGAGTTTATTTATCCTTATGAAACCATTGGAGGCTCTCTGCAGCCATTACGCTAGCCTATAACATCGAAACACAAATCTATTGTCGAAAATGGAAGGGCAGTAACAAGGAACGAATTGAGAGATATGAAAGCTACTAACCCTAGAAGCAGTATGAGCTTACTCGTTGAGAAGGCACTCAGTAGATACCCCATCCATCCTCAAGCGATCTTTAGGCGAAATAATGGCATTTAGGTAATTAACCACCCTCACTGGCTACGATGTAAAGGTAGCCTTGTCAGGGATTCATAATACTACCATCTGGTAGTTCATCGGGTCTCATACATGGGAAGGCAGGGAATTAGGCATAACATGTGAGCTTGTAGGCCCCTCTGGGTCGTAATTGGGAATGGCTTGATCTGGAAGAATTTGAGTTCCTTGAGGTTTGACTTATGACTAGGACTCTTGAGGGAAAAGTATAAGGCAAAGTTGCCTCATTTTTATAGCAACATGTGGATCAACACTCGCAAGAGTCATGGGAGGTCGGGTCTGTAAATCAACTCTTTCAACATTCTCCAATTAATGAAATAACCCAATGACCTTGGCACAAGGTGCATCATGGGCTTCAATCTTTTTTGTTGGCAGCTCACACCAGACTCCTCGGAGCTTTCATCAAGAGAAATGACCTCGGGGAAGGATGTTTTTACCTTATCTATCACAAAAGCTGACCTTTTCCTCTTATTCCTTTCAAAGGATCGAGGCCCAACTATAGCAGCACAATCCATTACAACGTCAATGAGGGCATAGAGGCGAGAGCACATTTCTCGACCCATGAGTTTGATGGAAACCATTAAAGGTGATAGTGGTGCTGATCTGGATGTCAGGCCTGTAAAGGAGATAGAGTTTTAAGGAAAGGATATTGAAAAGTAATGACGAAACGAGAAAATGGTGAGGTACCATGGTTTTTTTATTCCTATCCATATTGGTTGGATAAATGCGCCCATGAATGGCTAGCAGTAGTAGAAGTACGCATGATATTTTCAACCCATGTATAGAATTTACCAACTTGGTAAAGAAAGGGAATGCTCGTGGGAGGACGCCATCGATATGCTACACAAAATCCATGGACAACCAATAACAATAAGCAGGTGTCACGACCCCAACCACCGCGAGTGGCACCTATCCAAACTCCCGGATGAGCAAACCAATAAATCAACGAATAATTAGCCGAACTAACAGCTCAAAACCAATGCATTAAATTAAGACTAGCATTCATAGCTAAAAATTACTAATAATAAAGATCCTACAAAAAACCACCCCTAGAATTTAAAAGTCGTGTACCAAAACATCCATTAATGTCTAGAGTACGGGGATACAACCCCAAAAACAAGAAGTCTAAGTCTGAAACAATGGAATAGAAACTAACCAGATGAAACCATGGTAGCCCGGAAGAAGCAGCTCACCCTTAAATTCTGGAAACATCAATACTACAAATGAGGTTGCTTAGCAACCTTCGGAATATGTCCTACACTCGCAAAAGGAAAGCAAGTGCAATATCAGTACACAAAATTATAGTGTACTGGTAGGATCATCGTCCAACTCCAATAAACAACATATGAACATTAAACTAAAGTTGAGTAGGCACTACAAAACATGTATGACCAATCAACAATTATAACCCATGTTGACATCCAATTTTGGCCTGATATTTTTTAAATTAATATTTTAAAAACCTTTTCTTCGTTAAATTGCACAGAATATAATTTTAATCATATGTTCATATAATTTATTGATAATTATCCTCACTTTTGAAAATATTGAGATTTTTATCATTTTTAGTTAACGTTAATTATTATTAATTTTTGTCGCAATCATTTGCACGTAAATAAATTTTGTTTTGATTTTATTTAAATCACAGTTGCCTTTGTTCAAAATATATTTTTCAAATGTTATTTAGACATATTTTTTATTGTTTTTAACATAGTCCGTTAATACATAAGTCGAAGAAGATATTCTTTACACAGATAAATAAATAGCGCATGGTTTTAAATAAACTATGGTTTTTCGCACACGATTTTGATAGCTCATGGTTTTACTTTGCCACCTAGACGGTTTAGGGTTTTAAGTTATCTATAAAGTGTCTCATACACTCTACACATTTCTTGACGATGAAAACTTCTAAGATTAGGCAAAAAATCACAAAGGAAAATATCTCTTCTTTGCTCAAACGGCCGACCCCTTTCTTCTCCACTGTTCGCCGAAGCTCCGAGCTCTGAGCTCCGGCCACCACCCACCAAGAGAAATCCATTGTTTCCCTTCACTGTTCCACTTTTTGCGTCACTGTTCTGACAAAAAATCTCACATGAACAAAGCCAGTCTTACCACTGTTCACCTCTCTCATCCCCGTCACTTCTCCTGCAAGGAGCTTTAGCTCCAATACGAACCCACACCAAACCATAAAACGCATTACTGCACCACCACACCCTCTTCTCTGTTTTCTTCCGTTAATGGTGAGCTCGAAGCTCCACCGTGAACCCTCCTTCTCCAACCCATCACAGCCAGAACATCACCATCACACCACTGCTCACAGAGCCACTATAAAATGCTATCTCCGGCAAAAACCAAAATCATTCTGCCTCCCTTTATTATTGTTTGCTCCGGCAACAGACTGAAGCTCTAGCTGCAAGCTTCGATGAAGCAATAACTCAGTTCAATGATGGATGGCAAAAAACAACAACCACCACGCAGCTAGCAAGCTCCAAGCTCCAAGCTCCACTCTCCAACGATCCAGAACTCATTGCATTTCAGATCTGGACGGAGAATCCGCAACTCCAATAATCTCTACCACTGCTCTTTCTCTAGTCCCTTTATTTAATTTACCACTGCTATGTAGGAAAATCATACGATAGTCACTATTTCATGGGTTTAACATCCATTGTTATTGTTATTGTTTTGTTTGTTGCCATTTTTCATTTTTTTTTCTTGTTGATCTGTGTTGGTTTAGTATTATTTAGTTAACCCTTTTTCTGTTCTATTCTTTTTTAAAAAAAATTATTATTATTACTATTATTTTATTTTATTTTTCGTTGACTTTGAATTTGTGGTAAGCTTTTATTATTTGTTGCTGCTCCATTTTAGTACATATTTGATTGCTTTTGATTTGTTTGGACGGATTTCAAGAATTTTCTTAAAATTTTGTCACAGTCATTTGGCTATTGTTCACTATTTATTTTCATCTATTATAACATTACCTTTTGTAGGTTTGACATTAATTTTGAATCGGAAAAATAGCAATTTAATTGGCCAATGAAAGAATATCTCCGTCAGATTTTTGAGGCCTCCCCTTAATAAAACACGGATGTTATTTTGAATTTGATTATTTCATATCGAATATCAATTTACATGGCATATGAAGAAATTTTCTTAGATTTCCAAGGCCTCCCATGTATATAAGACGGATTTTATTATTTATTTATTAATTTATTAATTCATTTTGATAAATCTTTGTTCAATACTAACACTTTTACTAAGTGCATTTACAGGTACATGGAGTTACTTTTCAAAGAAGGCACTCGAATTAAAATTCGAAGATTTTGTCTAATTCTTTATTTTATTTATTCATTTTTGGCTAAATGATAGGAAAATATTATGTCGTCTCATAAAAAGCTTTTTCCTTGGAGTCTTCGAGTTTTGGAGAGTCATTTTCTCTAACTCTGAAAAACCTGGATATTTCTTTTATCTCCTCAATTGAAAAAATAAATTCAGCTGGGAACCACCATTGTGGTTTCCGAAGGATGCCTAACCACTTTCCTTCGAAATAACTTGAACCTTTACCTAGAATCTAACTGGTTTCGTAGACTAAAATTTATTCAATTGTTGATAAGGTTTCCTAATTATCCTAAAATTAGGTGGTGACTCTCTTTCTCTGTAATATTATTTTTCTAAAATTAATTATATAATTTTTTTTTATTGAGTCCCGAAGTTGTGTCCTATCGTGAATCAATAGGATCATAATAGAATGACGACTCTGCTGGGGATTAAAAAGTTTTAACCATTGTGGATTTATTTTTTCAATTGAGGAAGTTTTACTTTTTTACAATTTTTTGCTCATTGTTTGATTAATTCTTTATTTTCACCTTGTATATTTTTGTTGGTTATTTATAAATTATATATTCTTTACTTTACTTAATTATTCATTATTATTTGCTTACTTATATTATTATTGTTGCATTTTCATGGCATCTTTCGCCTCTCTAGCAAAGCATTAGTTTGCATTAGAAAAAAAAAGGGCGATTTTGTGAGACTTCGCAGTCGTTCTTCACTAAAAATACATTTTCTCAAAACATACAAGTGAAGTAGCTGACCTGCGGTCGGTTAATGGTCACTTGTTATTTTATCCCGCGGTTGTCCACCTGGGTTTCCGGTCATTTTTAATAAACCAACTCTAGTCTTCCTAGTATAGAGCGAAGCCAAATCCTTCAATTAAGCATTAACCTAAGTTGATTCGATACTCAAGTGGTGTTGAGTCCAATAGTAAGACCACCTTGTATCCAAATAGGCCGACGGCCTAAAAGGAAAAGCATCCCTTATGTGTAAACTTAAAGAATGCGTATGTCAAGTTGTATGAACCGTTGTCCCTGGGGTTGGAAATTTATTATTTTTATAGATAGTTTTTTTTCATTTATTGTAATCAAAAGAAGATCTTCATTTGAAAGGCATTAGGAAACGTCAAGAAATTCAAGATTGAAGGACCTCCAAAGAGGCTTAGTTTAGATTGCACCCCTGCGTGGGACTGATATTTATTTGTATATCTCTCCCACATTTTGTATTTTCATTTAATTTATTCATAAATTTATATAAATATATCTTTTGGGACAATGGAGCATATCACAAATGACATACACATTTTTCAATCGTTAGGCTCACCATTGGCTTAAAAGGTCACACGTATACTAAGACGCGTTACGCATTATTTATGTGCTAAACTCTATCTAATTTATTTTGTCCATACTTATTTGATTTTTGTATTTAATATACATGTTTGCTGTAAATATGATTTATTTATTATAAAAGTTAAAACTACGTTTGACATGATTCCTGGCTCAACATGATACGTAGGCACCTTACAGACTCGGTCATATTCCCTGTAAGCTTTCTAATCATTTACAATGGAAACTGAGGCAGAATTTTTTAGAGGATCTCAAAAATTCTATAGAAGATGATGTTTGCTACAAGATTGAATACATAGAGTTGTTGAAGTCGAAACTGGGTAGAATTTTTGAGGAAGGTCCTCAAAAATTCCACCAGAACTACAAAGAGAGTAACATCTGATGTTGAACTCCATGAAGCGTCAAACAAGTAATTCAGGAGAGCTTTTGATTGAATTGTGACACTCCTCCATTTTATTATTTTTTTATGACTATCATGTTTTAACTCATTCTCTTTGCATTAATTTTTGTACATATGTTTGACAATTCTTTCAAATATGATATATTTTATGACATATCAGCAAGAACTTTGTACACCTGATTCTCATTCTTTGGGGTGAGACACGTAGGCAGCCCTCTTTGGTTCGGTATCCCTTATTCAAATATATATATTTTTAGAATCACATTTTTGACTTGGTTGGTACCAAAATAATTAGAAATATGTAAAATAATTGATTGAGAATGTTGACTTCAGGTGAACTATAGATTCTTTTGGTACCTCTTAGTCGTATCTTTGTGACACTAGAAAATATTCTCTTGTATGCATCAAAGATAAAAATAAAACCAACCTCCTTGTTTCATGTGCATTGTGTGATGAGATTTTAGATTAATTTCAATTGCATTGCATTGCATTGTTGATCTATAACCTGGCTTGAATGTTTGTTGAGGCAAAATCCTGAGTAATATTTAGTTTGGGAAAGGATCGTAGGCCTTTTTTAGACCCATTTGTGCCTTTCATTGCCTACCAAATCACATTAATCCTTAGCATGTCCCTCATTGATCCTGAAGCCTCTTCTTTGGACAACCACATCTTAACTAATATCCTTCTGAGTGCTTACATGCACTATACCTCTCTTGGCCGGACCTCCTTGAGTGCACTGAAGACGTGCAAACTGCAAAACAAGATTCAAGTTTGAAGTTGTCTTAGGCAAAAGATGCATAATCCCTGAAAGTCAAGGATCCAAAATGACTTCAAAAGAAAAGAAAGGATTCAAAAACACTCCACAAGGTCAAGACAAGGAGAAACAAAAGAGAAAAATACTCTAACAATAATGGAGAAGTTAAAGAAAGAAGAAAACATCAGAAAAGGGGAGAGAAGATTCTGACAAGCAAAGATCAAAAAGAAGTCAAAACAAAAGAAAGGGAAAACGAAAAGTTCAAGCGCTAAAAGTGCAACAAAAGCACAAATCTAGTGCAACACTCAAGGAGGGATTAAGTCACTTTCATCCCAAATAGATATCCTATCAATACCTAAGCCTACATTATAAGCCAATTACAAGTCCTACATGATCTCATTTCAAATGTTCTCATATTAGTGGAGATTTAGATGAAGGCCAAGCATATGGCATCACAATTGCATGTATTGAATATTTTTTATGAGTGTGAGTGTTCTTTAAAAATATCCTCAAATCAAAATACTTTAGATGTGTGCAAATGAGGACTTTCTTTGTGGTAAGGGCACTTGAAATATGAGGATAGGTATAGTTCAAAACCTTTGTTTGAAGCAAGACGAATCTTATTGATACTTAGGTATATTTGAGGTACCACTTGAAACTATAAGAATTATTCGAAGTCAATCTCTGTTAAATGAGAAGCAAATGAGCAAAATTTTCATGCAATGCTAATTATTGGTACCAACTGCAGTCAAGACTTGATTCTCTCTTCATATATTTCATTGTTCAAAATGAAATTGGGGCAAGCACCCACCTACCTGTCAAGTGGCATTTGCTTATTAAAATTGAGTTGTTGATTTGTCAACCTGACATGTTGAGTTGTTACCTTTTTAAAATGACACATTTTTTAAAATTGGGTTGTCATCCCGTTCAAAATGACATGCTTTTTAAAATTGATTTGTCATTCGGTTCAAAATGACATATTTTTTTAAATGGGTTGTCATCCCGTTTAAAATGACATATTTTTTTTAAAAAAAAAAATCTTTATCTCATTCAAATTAACGCATTTTTAAAATTGTGTTTTCATCCTATTCAAAATAACATATTAGACATGTTGGATTGTCACCTCGTTTAAAGTGACATATCAAATTTAAGTTGGGTCGTCCGCCTTTTAATGAGACATGTTGGGTTTTCACCTCGTTTAAAGTGACATATAAAATTCAATTTGGGTCATCCGCCTTTCAATGAGATATGTTGGGTTGTCACCTTGTTCAAAGTGACATATCAAATTTAAATTGGGTCATCCGCCTTTCAATGAGACAAAAATGGGTTGTCTGCCGTTCAAAGAACAAGATTGGGTTATCCGCTTTTCAACGGGACAAGTTGGATCGTCCACCTTTCAATGAGACAGGTATACAACTTTGTATCCCCAACGTTTCACAATTTGACACTGGGTGATTTGGAAAATAATTTCTAAGGTACGTGATTATTTTTCATCTTAGAATATTTTTTCCTCGTTTATCAACTTTCTTTTAAAAATAATTCAAATCGCTAGCAGACGAAGAGTATTTTCAAAGCTCTATCAAAGTCTTACGTCATTCTGTGCGTATGTCATTCTTTTTCTTTGTCGAGCCAAAATTGGCTACACGTCAACGTCTTCGCTCAAAGATTCTTTCATCATCTCCGAGCGAAGAGGGGCAGTTGTTAACACCAAAATTCATCCTGATATTTTTTAAATTAATATTTAAAAACCCTTTCTTTGTTAAAATACACAGAATACAATTTTAATCATATGTTCATATAATTTATTGATAATTATCCTTACTTTTGAAAATATTGGGATTTTTATCAAATTTTTATCATTTTTAGTTAATTTAAATTAATATTATTTTTTGTCGCAATCATTTGCATGTAAACAAATGTCGTTTCGATTTTATTTAAATCACAGTTGTCTTTGTTCTTTTTTAAATGTTATTAGACATATTTTTTATTGTTTTTAACACAGTACGTTAATACGTAAGTCGGAGAAGATATTCTTTACACAGATAAATAAATAGCCCGTGGTTTTAAAAAAAATATGATTTTTAGCATATGATTTTGATAGCCCATGGTTTTACTTTAATTTGTCACCTAGACGGTTTAGGATTTTAAGTTATCTATAAAGTGTCTCATACACTCTACACATTTCTTGATGGTGAAAATTTCTAAGATTAGGCAAAAATTCACAAAAGAAAATATCTCCTCTTTGCTCAAACAGCCGACCCCTTTCTTCTCCACTATTCGCCAGAGCTACGAGCTCCGACCACCACCCACCAAGAGAAATCCATTATTTCCCTTCACTGTTCCACTTTTTGCATCACTGTTTCGATGAACAAGCTCACTAGAACAAAGCCAGTCTCACCACCGTTCACCTCTCTCATCTCGTCACTGCTCCAGCAAGGAGCTTTAGCTCTGATCAACGAACCCACACAAAACCAGAAAACTCGTCACTGCATCACCACACCCTCTTCTCTGTTTTCTTTCATTAATGGTGAGCTCGAAGCTCCACCGTGAAGCCTCCTTCTCCAACCCATCACAGCCACAACATCTCCATCACACCACCGCTCACAGAGCCACTATAAAATGCCATCTCCGGCAAAAACCCAAACAACCCCATCATTCTACCTCCCTTTATTACTGTTTTCTCCAGCAACAGGCTGAAGCTCTAGCTGCAAGCTTCGACGAAACAACAACTCAGTTCAATGATGGATGGCAAACAACAACAACCACCACGCAGCTAGCGAGCTCCAAGCTCCACTCTCCGACGATCCAGAACTCATTGCATTTCTGATCTGGACGGAGAATCTGCAACTCCAGTAATCTCTACCACTTCTCTTTCTCCAGTCCCTTTATTTAATTTATCACTGCTATGTAGGAAAATCATACAATAGTCACTGTTTCATGGGTTTAACATCCATTGTTATTGTTACTGTTTTGTTTGTTGCCATTTTTCATTTTTTCTTGTTGATCTGTGTTGGTTTAGCATTATTTAGTTAAGCCTTTTTCTGTTCTATTCTTTTTTAAAAAAAAATTATTATTATTACTATTATTTTATTTTATTTTTCATTGACTTTGAATTTGTGTTAAGCTTTTATTATTGGTTGCTGCTCCATTTTAGTACATATTTGATTGCTTTTGATTTGTTTGGACTGATTTCAAGCATTTTATTAAAATTTTGTCACTGTTATTTGGCTATTGTTAACTATTTATTTTCATCTATTATAACATTACCTTTAGTTGGTTTGACATTAATTTTGAATTCGGAAAAATAGCAATTTAATTGGCCAATAAAATAATCTCTGAGTCAGATTTTTGAGGCCTCCCAATAATAAAAGATGGATGTTATTTTAAATTTGATTATTTCATATCGAATATCAATTTACATGGCCGATGAAGAAATATTTGTCGATTTCCAAGGCCTCCCATGTATATAAAATGGATTTTATTATTTATTTATTATTTTATTCATTCATTTTGATAAATCTTCGTTCAATACTAACACTTTTACTAAGTGTGTTTACAGGTACATGGAGTTACTTTTCAAAGAAGGTACTTGAATTAAAATTTGAAGATTTTAAATAATTATTTATTGTATTTATTTATTTTTGGCTAAACGATAGGCAAATATTAGGTCGTCTCGTAAAAAGCTTTTTCCTTGGATTCTTTGAATTTTGGAGAGTCATTTTCTCTAAGTCTGAAGAACTGGGATATTTATTTTATCTCCTCAATTGAAAAAATAAATTCAATCGGAAACCACCATTGTGGATTCTGAAGGATGCCTAACCCCCTTCCTTCTAGATAACTTGAACCCTTCCCTAGAATCTAACTGGTTTCGTAGACTAAAATTTATTCAATTGTTGATATGGTTTCCTAATTATCCTAAAATTAGGTGGCGACTTTCTTTCTCTCTAGTATTATTTTTTAAAATTAATTATTTAATTATTTTTTATTAAGTCCCGAAGTTGTGTTCTATCGTGAAAAATAGGATCATAACAATCCAAACTCACAGCTCTGCACCCAACTTACCAACTACATGAGACATGCCAACCATTACCATAAACAACAACAATTACAAACAAACAAACCAACCCTTTTCAAATAACCCGGACCAACCAAGGATCCCTAGGAGAACAACTATACTGTTTAACATGCAATCCCGTTCTACACAAGGACCAACCCCACAATTAAGTTGTAACGACCGGGTCCATCATTATGAGTAGTCCAATCGTGCAAAGTTTTAGAGTTAGAAAACTCTGGATTTGGGAGTTTGAAATTCTGGGCTAGGCTAGCCTCGGCCGGTTTTGAAGTGAGGTAGAGTCTAGGGAAATCTGGATAAGAATTGGTTTAGGTGTCTTGTTTTAAGCTAGTTTTACATGTAGCCAAGACATAAAGGAGTCTGGGGGACTTTTCGGAATCGAATTTGGGTAAGTAGAACTCCCAGAATCGCGTTTGATATGAAGGGGTTGTTTCGGGTCATCAGGGAAAGTAAGTGTGTTGTAAAATGGACAAAACTGGAAGATTTTCGGACATTCTATCCATGACAAGTGTAACAGTCGGTTATAGTGACCTCCGCTATAGCGGTGGAAAATACCGCTATAGCAGTGGTCAAGGCAGTCAACACCCACTTAAGATCGCTATAACAGAAGTCGTCTGCTATAGCAGAGAGGGGATCGCTATAGCGGGGACCGCTATAGTGGGCCGATAGGTTTTTATTGCAGAAACTTCCCCAAAATAGTTCAGTTTTCTACAATTCATTTTGGGAGAAGGGCTAGGCGATTCCAGGCATTTTTCTTCCTTTTTCCATCGAAATTCTTCCCTACGGTAAGGTTCTTGTACCCCAATCTTTGTAATACATTTCCTATGTGGTAGAATTGCTAGGAGAGAACTTGGGGAAGGTTGGAATAACCTAGGAATGGTAGAATTTAGGGAAAAAAAGGGATTCCAAGCATGTACGTTCTTGGGTGTTGATAAAAGTATATTTTTTATGATCATAGGTTGGTTAATTCTCTGTTTTTACCCGTAAAAATAATAGAACTAGGAGAATTAATGGTGGAAAAGCTCTAGAAAAAGGTGGGATGATTATGGGTGGCCTGGGGTTTGGGGATATGGTATAATCTGGGTAATGTGCAGGCCTTGTATGTTAATTGTATGTACTGTATGTTGTTTTTAGACCAAGAACGAGAGAGGAATCTGAAACACGGGAAAGCTCAGGTTGAACAGAGCTTGGATCATTTCGAGGTAGGTGATGACTTATGATTTCTGTGAATGTTGTATATTCTTGTACTCATATCTAAGTGATTGTATGTATTACATTGGTTAGGTAAGTTGTGCAGAATGTCTAAGGTTCCTGCTTTACAGTCTGTGATTTGAACGGTATTTGCTTGTTGGTTTAGAAGTTGTGTGTTCATGCATTTGACTGTGGAATATTGACATTCAGTTGGCTTGGGTACCATGCCTGGTATGGGTATAACAAATGGTTGGAACCGGTACCACGCCTGGTACGGGTATAACAATTGGTTGGCACGGGTACCACACCTGGTACGGGTTTACTTTTGTTGCATTGATTGATATTGGTTCCGTGAATTGACCTGGTTGCTTATTGAAATGTGTTATTGGTTTGGTGATCCTTGAGAGGCCAGGGAAATTCTAGTTAATTGTTTTGTTGGTCTTGGTTTAGGCCGAGTTTTTCATTGACATTTGTGTTGGTCTTGGTTTAGGCCGGGTTGATTCAAGGTACATGTATGTAGTGTAGAGGGGATCCCAGGGTAGGTCCGGGCTAGACAGAAAGGTATTGTTAATGGTAAATGGTTGTGGCTTAGATTTAGGGTGGATTTCATGCGGGAACAGGCTAGGTAGAGACTGGTAGTCTAAGTGTGTCTGTGGTTATTTATGTATGTTTTCCATACCTTATACTTGATATTGTTGTACTGTTGTTATACACTATTTATTTGGAAACTGGCTGATGATCCTACCAGTACACAGTGATGGTGTACTGATACTGCACTTGCTTGTCTTTTGGTGAGTACAGGATATCTTCCAGCGGCTGAGACGCGACCTCATCTTTAGCGCCGACGATTTCTGACTTTCAAGGGTGAGCTGCTTGATTGGCGCTACCTTGGGTTATCTTTAGAGTTTTAGTCCACTTGTTTCGGACATAAAACTACTTCAAATTTTCTTTTGGGGTTGCATCCCCGTATTCTAAATATTGGTATTGATGTTTGGTATAATGACTTTCAGTTCCTAGGTGGGATTTTCCGCAGGTTAATGATTATGATATAGTTTTTGCTTATTTTGATTGCTAGTTTACTTTTTGTTGCTGGTTTTAGGCTGTTAGTCTAGGCAAAGGGTTGAACTCTATTGGTTTGCTCATCCGGGGGTTGGGTGGGTGCCACTCACGATGGGTTGGGTCATGACAAAGATGGTATCAGAGCCTAGGTTCGTTGATCTCGTCGTACCAAATAGGTCTAGTAGAGTCTTGCAGAATGGTGCGGAGACATCCGTACTTTTCTTCGAGAGGATATGGAGCTTTAGGAAAAACCATCTCTTCCTTCTTTACTTTGGGCTATAACTCGATTCCAATTGGTATCTAGTGATACAAATTGGTATCTAACCACATTCACTCTTCTGTTTGCAGATGGTTACTACAAGGAATAATGGAGCAAGGCTAGCATTCCTAGAAGCGGGCCCGACAGTTCATGGAAGAGGTAGGGGAAGAGGCAGGGGATGAGCTGGAGCCCTACCCGCAAGGGGTGGAGCTCGATCTGCTGCTACACGTGAGGTAACCTCTCCCCCACCTCAGGATCATATGACTGAGGACGTAAAAGAAGTGGTTGTAGAGGATGGGGGGATCAAGCGGAGGCGGCACCAGTTGGGGTGCAGGCCTTCCTACTATGAAACCAGAAGCTTTTAAGTAGGCGTGGGATATTCTGAGTGGGTTGGCTAGTGCTGGAGCCATACCCTCAGCTTATGTAAATCAGGCCTTGGATACTTAGCCAGCGGTTACTACAACACCCAGGATAGATGCAGCTTTGGGCACAAATGATCTCTGCAGGCCAATGTTAGGCCCAGTTTATGACAGGGAATGAGCATGAGATGCTGACTAAGTTCCTTAAGCTGAAACCTTTGACGTTTCAGGGTATATACAAAGAGGATGCCTATGAGTTCATCCTGGATTGCCATGAGAGGTTACACAAGTTGGGTATTGTACGTCAGCATAGGGTTGAGTTTGTCACTTTTCAGCTGTAGGGTGATACCAAGCAGTGGTGGAGGTCTCATGTTGAGTGTTGTTCTTCTATTCTACCTCCACTGACTTAGAATCAGTTCCACGCGTTGTTTCTAGAGAAGTACATTCCCCGTACTTTGAGGGACTGGAAGAAGGATGAGTTTCTGAACTTGGAGTAGGGTAGCATATCGGTCTCAGCTTATGAGGCTAAGTTCCATGCGTTGTCCCATTTTACTACACAGATGTTGGGTTCCGAGAAGGAACGGGTCTGGTTGTTCGTCAAGGGTCTGAATAGTGAACTGCAGGTACTGTCAATGCATATGACTTCTTCAGGAAAGGGCTTTAATGATGTGGTGGATTATGTGAAGAAGATTGAGGGAGTCAGGCAAGCGGGGCAGGCTAAGGCTTTAGCCAAGAAGCCCCGGAATAAGTGAAACTATGGTGGTTCATACTCCAGGGGCCAGCATCAGTAGGCTTACCCGGCCCGTCCTATTTGGTCATCTCTGCCAACTACTACAGGTGGTAGTCAGGGAGCTCAAATTTCAGCTCCTAAAGGCCAGGGAGCATCCTATACATCAGCTAGCAGACCTACTATTGATCGTGGTTGCTTCCATTGTGGTGAGCTGGGCCGCTTTAAGACAGAGTGTCTACATAGGCAGATAGGTAATCAGGGTCAGCAGCAGACTAGAGCAGTGGTTCCAATAGGCAGAGGCAGTAATGCTAGGGGTCATCCACAGAGTGGGCGAGATAATTTTCAGGAAGGCTGGGGAGACCGAGGGAACGGTGGCGCAGGCAAAGGTGTGGCACAGCCGGACCGGGAAGTTGCCCGGAATGATGATCGGGCTCATTACTATGCTTTTCCACGGAGGACCAAGGCGGAAGCCTCAGATGCACTGATCACAGGTACTATTCTTGTCTGTGATAAAATAGCTTTGGTATTATTTGACTCAGGCTCTACGTATTCTTATGTGTCTGTGAGTTTTTCTTTGGGGCTAGGTTTGACTTGTGATATCCTTGATTCCCCTATCTATTTTTCTACCGCAGTTGGAGAGTCGGTGATTGTGACTCATGTATATCGTGATTGTGCTGTTGTGTTTGTGGGGTTACATACTTGGGTAGACTTGGTAATTCTGGATATGGCTAATTTTGATATTATCTTGGGCATGACCTGGCTATCTCCTTATCATGTTGTGTTGAACTGTAACACCAAGACTGTGGCTCTAGAGATTCCGGGTAAGGATATACTAGAGTAGGAAGGTGTATACAGGCCTAAGCTAGTTAAGATAATATCGTTTGTCCTGGCTAGGAAGCTAGTGGGGAGGGGGTGTCTAGACTTCTTGGCTCATCTCCGGGATGAAAGTGTGGAGTCCTCGCCTATTGAGTCAGTTCCAATGGTTTCTGAATTTTTAGAGGTGTTTCCAGCGGACTTGCCTGGTATGCCTCTGGACAGGGATATAGATTTGGATCCAGGCACTCATCCCATTTCTATTCCTTCGTATCGTATGGCTCGGGCAGAGTTAAGGGAACTTAAGACTCAGCTGCAGGAACTTCTAGATAAGGGATTTATACATCCCAGTTCTTCGCCTTGGGGTGCTCCAATTTTATTTGTAAAGAAGAAGGATGGTAGTATGCGGATGCGCATAGATTATAGGCAGTTGAACAAGGTGACCATCCAGAATAAGTACCCTCTACCCCGTATAGATGATTTGTTTTACCAGCTTCAGGGTGCATTCTCAAAAATTGACTTGAGGTCGGGGTACCATCAGTTAAAGATTAGACCTGAGGACATTCTCAAGACTGCTTTTCAGACTCGGTATGGGCATTATGAGTTTCTAGTAATGTCGTTTGGTTTGACCAATGCGCCGGCAGCATTCATGAATTTGATGAATAGGGTGTTCAAGTCTTACTTGGATTCCTTCGTTATCATGTTCATCGATGATATTTTGATCTACTCTAAGAGTAGGGAGAAGCATGCTAATCATCTTCTTATTATGTTGGATATCTTGAGGCACCAAAAGCTTTATGCAAAATTTACTAAGTGCGAGTTTTGGTTGACTTTTGTGGCATTCTTGGGGCATGTAGTGTCATAAAAAGGGGTGATGGTAGATCCCCAAAAAATTGAGGCAGTCAAGAGTTGGGTTCGGCCTAGCTCTGTGACCGAGGTGAGGAGTTTTGTTGGGCTCGCGGGGTACTACCCGAGGTTTGTTAAAAAATTTTCTTCTATTGCTACTCACCTGACCAGGCTGACACAGAAGGAGGTACCATTCGTATGGTCTGACAAGTGCGAGGAGAGCTTCCAAAAGCTCAAGACACTTTTGACCACAACCCCTATTTTGTCCTTGTCGGTTGAACGTAAAGACTTTGTAATTTACTGTGATGCTTCACATTCTGGTTTGGGTGTTGTGTTGATGCAGGATAGGAATGTGATAGCCTATGCATCCAGGCAGTTGAAAGTGCATGAGAGGAATTACCCGACTCACGATTTAGAGTTGGCAGCGGTGGTTTTTGCATTGAAAATTTAGAGACACTACCTTTATGGTGTTAAGTGTGAGGTATTCATAGATCATTACAGTCTGCAGTACGTTTTCACTCAGAAGGATTTGAATCTAAGGCAGAGGAGGTGGATGGAGCTATTGAAGGATTATGATGTGACCATTCAATACCATCCGGGTAAGGCTAATGTGGTGGCAGACGCATTAAGCCAAAAAACTGTTAGCATGGGTAGCTTGGCTTGTTTGGGGGTGTCCAAACGACCACTAGTTAAGGAGATTCGGGCTTTGGATGCCAAGTTCATGCAGTTGGGTGTTTCAGATCAAGATGGGTTGTTGGCCAGCATTGAGGTCAAGGCCACCTTCATAGAGGAAATAAAGGCAAAATAGTTTCAGGATCCAAAACTGGGTAAGTTACGGATAAGGTAATATATGGGGAGTCCAGAGACGTCATGTTAGACTCTGGTGGAGTGTTGCATTTCAGGGAGAGGATTTGTGTTCCTCGGGTCGATGGTATAATTCAGAGAATCTTAGTGGAAGCCCATGGTTCGCGGTACTCAATTCATCCAGGTGTGACCAAAATGTACAGGAACTTGAAGCAGCATTACTGGTGGCCCGGGATGAAAAGGGACATAGTGGATTTTGTGTCCAAATGTCAGAACTGACAGCACATGAAGTATGAACATCAGAAACCTGCAGGGCTACTTCAGAGAAAGCCAAATCCAGAGTGGAAGTGGGAAAGGATAGCCATGAATTTCGTGGTGGGTCTTCCCAAGATATTGGGGAAGCATGACTCAATTTGGGTCATTGTTGACAGGCTGACCAAGTCCGCTCATTTCATTCCGGTTAGGGTAGATTACAATTTGCAGTAATTGGCTAAGATCTACGTGAAGGAGATTGTAAGACTGCATGGGGTACCACTATCCATCATTTCAGACAGGGGTATGCAGTTTACTTCTAAGTTCTGGGGAAAGTTACATGAAGAGTTGGGTACACAACTAACCTTTAGCAAAGCCTTCCATCCTCAGACCGACGGTTAGTCGGAAAGGACAATCCAGGTATTGGAGGACATGCAAAGAGCATGTGTGATGGACTTCGGGGGTCATTGGGACTAGTTTTTACCATTGTGCAAATTCTCATAAAATAATAGTCATCACTCCAGTATTGACATGGCACAGTTTGAGGCACTTTATGGGAGGAACTGCAGATCACTAATTGGGTAGTTTGACGAAGGCGATGTAAAGCCTCTGGGCATAGACTTAGTGAAGGAAGCGCAGGAAAAGGTAAGGGGCATACAGACCAAGTTGCTGGTTGATCAAAGCAGGCAGAAGGAGTATGCAGACCGCAAGGTCTGGGACATGGATTTTCAAGCTGGTGAACAAGTATTGTTGAAGGTGTCACCAATGAAAGGGGTTATGCGGTTTGGTAAGAAGGGCAAGCTTAGCCCTCGGTTCATCGGTCCATTTGAAGTTCTTGAAATTATAGGGCCAGTGGCTTACAAGTTAGCACTGCCACCTAGTTTGTCAGGCGTCCATCCGGTATTCCATGTATCCATGCTTAAGAGATACCACGGGGATGGGGATTACATCATCAAGTGGGATGAGGTATTTTTCCAAAAGGATCTTTGTTATGAGAAGGAATAAATTTTGATTCTTGCTCGGGATGTCCGGAGGTTGAGGACAAAGGTGATTGATATGGTGAAGGTTCAGTGGAAGCATCGTCTAGCTTAGGAAGCCACTTGGGAAACCGAGAAGGATATGTGGGACAAGTACCCTCAACTATTTGAGGATTCAGGTACTACACTTCTTTCCTTTTATTTCCGTAATTTCGGGTTTGATCGATCGGGGATGAATGATGAGTAAATTGGTATCTATTGTAATGACCAGGTTTGTCGTTACTGGTAGTCCAATCGTGCCAAGTTTTAGAGTTAGAAAACTCCAGATTTGGGAGTTTGAAATTCTGGGCTAGGCTAGCCTCGGTCGGTTTTGGAGTGAGGTAGAGTCTAGGGAAATCTGGGTAAGGATTGGTTTATGTGTCTTATTTTGAGATAGTTTTCCACGTAGCCAAGACATAAAGGAGTCTGGGGGACTTTTCGAAATTGAATTTGGGTAAGTAGAACTCCCGAAATCGCATTTGACGTGAAGGGATTGTTTTGGGTCATCAGGGAAAGCAAGTGTGTTTTAAAATGGCCAAAACTGGGAGATTTACGAATATTCTATCCGTGACGAGTGCAACGGTCCACCGTAGCAACCTCTGCTATAGCGGTGGAAAATACCGCTACAGCGGTGGTCAAGGCGGTCAACACCCACTTAAGACCGCTATAGCAGAAGTCATCCGCTATAGCAGAGCGGGGACCGCTATAGTGGGCCGACGAGGCTTTAATGCAGAAACATCCCCAAAATAGTTTAGTTTTCTACAATTTGTTTTGGGAGAAGGGCTAGGCGATTCCAGGAGTTTTTCTTCCTTTTTCCATCGAAATTCTTCCCTAAGGTAAGGTTCTTGTTCCCCAATCTTTGTAATATGTTTCCTATGCGGTAGAATTGCTAGGAGGTAACTTGGGTAAGGTTGGAATAACCTAGGAATGGTAGAATTCGGGGAAGAAAGGGGATTCCAAGCATGTACATTCTTGGGTGTTGATAAAAGTATATTTTTTATGATCATAGGTTGGTTAATTCTCTATTTTTACACGTAAAAATGACAGAATTAGGAGAATTAATAGTGGGAAAGCCCGGGAAAAGGGTGGGATGATCATGGGTGGCCTGGGGTTTGGGGATTTTGTATAATCCGGGTAATGTGCAGGCCTTATTTGTTAATTGTATGTACTGTGTGTTGTTTTTAGATCGAGAACGAGAGAGGAATTTGAAATACGGGAAAGCTCGGGTTGAATAGAGCTTGGATCATTTCGAAGTAGGTGATGGCTTACGATTTATGTGAATGTTGTATATTCTTGTACTCATATCTAAGTGATTGTATGAATTACATTGCTTAGGGAAGTTGTGTAGAATGTCTAAGGTTCCTGCTTTACAGTCTCTGATTTGAATGGTATTTGCTTGTTGGTTTACAAGTTGTGTGTTCATGCATTTGACTGTGGATTATTGACATTCGGTTGGCTCGAGTACCACACCTGGTA
This sequence comes from Jaltomata sinuosa, assembly GCA_003996215.1. Lineage (NCBI taxonomy): Eukaryota > Viridiplantae > Streptophyta > Magnoliopsida > Solanales > Solanaceae > Jaltomata > Jaltomata sinuosa. The sequence continues at coordinate 4,279 of QJPP01000822.1, read as the reverse complement.
TGGGTATAACAAATGGTTGGCACGGGTACCACGCCTAGTACGGGTATAACAATTGGTTGGCACGGGTACCACGCCTGGTACGGGTTTACTTTTGGTGCATCATATCATTGTTATTATTGTGTTGCATTGATTGATATTGGTTCCGTGAGTGGACCAGGTTACTTATTGAAATGTGTTATTGGTTGGTGGTCCTTGAGAGGCCAGGGAAATTCTGGTTAACTGTTGTGTTTGTCTTGGTTTAGGCCGGGTTGTTCATTGACATTTGTGTTGGTCTTGGTTTAGGCCGGGTTGATTCAAGGTACATGTATGTAGTGTAGAGGGGATCCCAGGGTAGGTCCGGACTAGACAGAAAGGTATTGTTAATGGTAAATGGTTGTGGCTTAGATTTAGGGTGGATTTCATGCGGGAATAGGCTAGGTAGAGACTGGTAGTCTAAGTGTGTCTGTGGCTATTTATGCATGTTTTCCATACCTTATACTTGATATTGTTGTACTGTTTATTTGGAAATTGGCTGATGATCCTACCAGTACAACGTGGTGGTGTACTGATACTGCACTTGCTTATCTTTTGGTGAGTACAGGAAATCTTCCAGCGGCTGAGACACGACCTCACCTTTAGCGCCGACGATTTATGACTTTCAAGGGTGAGCTGCTTGATTCGAGCTACCTTGGGTTATCTTTAGAGTTTCAGTCCACTTGTTTGGGACTTAAAACTACTTCATATTTTCTTTTGGGTTGCATTCCCGTATTCTAGATATTGGTATTGATGTTTGGTACAACGACTTTCAGTTCCTAGGTGGGATTTTCCGCAGGTCATTGATTATGCTATAGTTTTTGCTTATTTTGATTGCTAGTTTACTTTCTATTGCTGATTTTAGGCTGTTAGTCTAGGCAAAGGGTTGAACTCTATTGGTTTGCTCATTTGGGGGTTGGGTAGGTACCACTCACGACGGGTTGGGTCGTGACATAAGTACAATCATCCGACCACTCATGGGCCAATATGCAACAATCACAATTTAAGAAATAACCCCATCTACTCATGGAACAAAACACAGAACACAACCAAACAAATATAAACAAACTAGTACCAAGCATGGTACCTGAGCCAACCATTATAGAACATGTACCATGTGTGGTACCCGATCCAACCAATATATGTATCCCATACCAGGCATGATACCCAAGCCAACCGAGTGTCACAAACAATCCAATAATCAACAAAGATGAACACAATCACACTTGTAAACCAACAAGCAACAAAGACAAGTTTCTTTCACATGATTGAAAATCGGATATTTAGACATTCATAATTCCATTCCTTAAACCATGTAATGAACATACATGTCACGACCCAACCCTCTATGAGTGGCACCCACCCAAACCCCCGGATGAGTAAACTAACCAGTTAGCAATACTATCAGCTTAAAACCAGTTGCATAAAAGAAACTAACATTCACATCTATTCGGAAACTAAAAACAACCTTCGGAAAGCCTCCCTAGAACCTGAAAGTCACTGTACCAAAACATCTACCAAATCTAGAGTACGGGGATGCAACCCCAAAAACAAATGGAGTTTAAGCCCGAAACAAGTGGGCTACAACTAAAAGAAAAAAACAAGGTAGATAGGCCAAAATAGCTCACCCTTGAGATCTGGAACCGCTGGAACTACAAGTGAGGTCGTGCATCAGTCGCCAGAAGATTGTCTATACTCACAAAAGAAAAGCAACTGCAGAATCAGTAAACAACCACCTTGTACTGGTAGGATCATCGGCCAGCTCCAATAAACAAGATATGTATAATAAACTAGAGCTGAGTAAAGAAAAGTAAACATGTAACAAATCAACAACATAACTAGACTACAAGTCTCTTCCTTAACCTATCAACCACATATAACCAGTTAACAATCAAGGACAAATCAGTGACCCTAAACACATGTCTTATCCATACAACCCAGACCCACCAAGGATCCTTAGGACACCAACTATGTTTCAACATGCAATCCCTGCCTATACTAAGACCAACCTCATATTTAAATATGATCACCCGGCCTCTCATGGACTATATGCACAAATCACAATTCAAGAATACAACTCGGTCCACTCATAGAACCATCAAAAGAATACAATCAATGCAAGTAAAGCAAACCCATACTAGGAGTGGTACCCAAGCCAACCATTTTGAATTCCCATACCAGGAATGGTACCCGAGCCAATCAATAGTATCCCGTACCAGGTATGGTACCCAAGCCAACCAATAAATATCTTGTACCAAGCATGGTACTCGAGCCAATCGAATATCACACCAAATCCAATCAATCAAAAACCATGAACAAAAGCATACTTGTAAACAACTAAGCAACAAAACAAGTTCATTTCACAAGACTGATAACCGGATAAGTAGACATTCATAACCTCATTCCCCAAGTATGCAACTCACACAATACTAAGCTATAGTACATGAACACATATTGTATATCGGGAAATCAATAACCATCACCTACCTCGAATTACTCGAAAGCTCTATTGAACCGGAGCCTTCCCATTTTCCAAAGCTCTTACTTGTTCTTGGTCTAAAAACAAACATACAATAACTATAATCAATTAACTAGCCTAAAATACCCGGATTATACAAAATCCCCATTCCCCAGGCCGATGTAATGACCTTTCCGGTCATTTCCACGTATAAGTTTTGAAGCCAAGCAAATCGACAAAAGTTATCGTAAGTTCTTTAACAAATTTCCTGAACTTTGGGTCAAATGTCTCGGGGCTTTTCTCCCAATATATAAAGAGTTAGAAGTCCCACGAAATACCAAATCGAAGGTCTACGAGTCTAGTTTCCAACGCATAAAACCTCACGTCCAACTGATCTCGGAGTAAAAAGTTATGACTGTTTTACCACGGACTGTCTGGCAGGAATCGGGTTGCGAATCGGGTCATGTTAAACTCGATTTAAGCCTCAACTTCACATTTTAAAATGCCATTTCAGTTCCGAAACAGTGAGAAAACATAAGGGAGGATCCCGAGAGAATTCTTGAGTGTCAAAATCGTGCGATAATGAATTACGAGCCTAAGCTTAAGAATTTTATTAGCATCGTGCGTGTATTTGAAAATATTTTATTTAAAAGTTGAATTTGGTAAAAATTATATTATCATTGCCTTTTCAAAATATTTTAAAGGTTTATGAAAAATATCTTTGATACGATATAAGTGTATATGTATTTATTTTATAAGGTTTTTATACATTGTAATATTTTAACGGAGATAGTAAATTTAGTTATGTTGAAATTTATTATTATAATATAGTAGGTTTTATTCAAAATAATTTTCTATGAATTATGGTATATTTAAAAAGTTATATTTATTTTACCACGAGTTTATGCAATACCCGAGTATATACCTAACGGAGCGAATTGGTTGCCACCTCCACTTCCACGTGGAAGTGGAGGCATTGTATAGCAAAAGTTAGGCAGTATGTCATCATGGAGTGGCAGAGTAATGATTGTTGGCAACATTGGACTTGGCTGAAAGTTTATATATATATATGTATATTACTATTACATACAACTATGCACATTCTTAAATACTCCCTCACGTGAGAGGTTTTGTTGTGAGAAAAATATATTTGATAAAGTAAATCAATTATCTACGTCAAGTTATTCAAGCCCAAATCCGATTCTGATTTAGTTTTGGATTTTCTCGGAGTGGTTTGAGCTTGGACATCGTTGTTCTAGCAGCTTGTCATCGGACGATAGGTAGGTTACGGTTTATTTTCCCTAGACTCCGTATATATAAAATAAAATTATATTAATGGGCATCCTTGGGTTGGTTTATTAGGTTGGTACCACAGACCTCGACCGCTTTATTCATGTCCGCCTACTTTTGTTCCTCCGTTGCTTGTAGTATTCGCCGATATATTTTATTTACCCTTGTGGTCCTGTGAGGCCTTGTTGACTCTGGAACATAGAAGGTGGGATTTTGGGAATGTCCGCGAGTCCCGGGCATAGTATTATCCTTCTAGGCTGGTTATGCTTGCTGAGTAGCTGTGGGCCTGTGCAGGGTCGATATGTTGATTGTGAGCTGCGGGGCAGCTATTGTGTGTGATCATACCATTTCCATGCATATAAAGAGGTTTTATCCATGTTTTACTGTGGTTTGGCTTCGGGCCTACTGGCACTGTTTTCTAAACCTTGCATGGCCCGGGGGGCCCGTTTTTATGAATGATTTGAAATGGTTTGATTTTGACTTGTTGGTATTCGTTGGGTTAAAAGAAAGTAAAATTAG